>WSYQ01000675.1:0-69747 GCA_011426435.1 Lysiphlebus fabarum
TATAATAAAATATTTATAACTTCGGCCATTACAGGGTACTGCAGGGTACCTTCATTATCTATCCAGTTTAAAATAATTTCATGGGGAATTTTTATTTTTTTCACTAACTCAGCTTAACTTTATAGCTATTTGAGAATCACTGCTGCGCTTTGGCTTAATGATTTTTTACAAAATAACCCAATTTAATGCAATTTTCTTGACAATAACTCAACAAACCACTCCTAAAAAAAATAAAAATATTATTGTTTTCAATGATAGAGAATTTGAATAGATAACCTATCAATTAAATCTAACACTAACGCCTTTTTTCTTTCTTCTGATGTCTATTTGACGTCTTAAAGCGTAACACTTTTATATCTGTCAGACTTCTAAGCAGACGTCTACTTGACGTCTCAACGTCAAAAATTGACGTCTGTTTGACGTTTGCCGCACATAAAATTTCTACCTGGGATATCTTTACATTGTAGCATAATACTTTAACTTTCGAAATTTGTTTCAATGATGTAATTTAAAAAGGTTCTTGAATGTTAAAATCATAATCCATAGTTCAAAACACCATTGAAACAAATTTTTTTTCTTTTTTGTCAAACTAAGGAAATCATTAATTGTAGATATAATGATCAAATATATTGACAAAGTAGCGCTGAGCTTCAATGGTTGAGTAGGTAGCACATTGAACGTCCACGGTGGATACCCGGGTTCGA
This sequence comes from Lysiphlebus fabarum, assembly GCA_011426435.1. NCBI lineage: Eukaryota > Metazoa > Arthropoda > Insecta > Hymenoptera > Braconidae > Lysiphlebus > Lysiphlebus fabarum. The sequence goes on from WSYQ01000675.1 coordinate 705, forward strand.
ATCTCGGTCAAGGTAAAAAATTTTTTTTTCAAAGTTAGGAAAATATAGTAGTAGTAACATTAAAAAAATTGAAAATGGCGGCATTCAAAATTTAAAATGGCGGGAATCTAAAATTAAAGATGGCAGAATAATAATAATAATAATAATAATAATAATAATAATATTCATGACACCTGCCTCTTCCCCCATGGATCTCGCATCACACCTCGAGTAAGACCACGAATTAACCCCCTCCCCTCCCCGGATCATACGCCGCGACCCCGCTGACCCAGGAATCACACCTCGGATAAGACCACAAATTAAGACCCCTCCCCAAATCAAACCGTGACACAGCGGGGGGTCGTGAGCCAGGATCCTCACATACACCCTACTAACATAATTTTTTATAATTTTGTCTAGAGTCGGTTTGGTCTTTGCGCTAACCATTGGATATAGATTAATATATTTCAAAAATGTGTCAATAACAACAAATATATATTTTACTCTACTTGTTGATGCCGGAAGTGGACCATAATAATCAACTGTAACGACTTGACCTGGTTTATCTGATGTTATAAACTCGTGATTATGTGTAATCATAATGTAATATCTGGAATAATAATGTAATCTTAATGTGCGGTTTAACTTATTATATAAATTTCGCTCTGTTTTTTGACATGATCAATCAAACTGGCAGGCCAACTTGTCACGAGAAATTTGTGTGTGCTCAGAAACTCTTCATGTAAATCGTTTGCCTGTTGAATAGTATCAATCACTTCCAAATATACTACATGTTCTTGGTTTAACTCGTGTTCGTGAAAAAGCGTTTCAAGAGCTTCGATTCTTGAGTTCTGTAAAGTGACATACAGAACAAGATCAGCAGATAACTTTGAAGTATTACCTGAAGTGGTTCGTGTTGTTCTAGATCGACTTGCAGCAGATTCACTTCTTACTGAATGAACCGATCCTTGATTGAAATTGATGTTAAGTGTTGAATTTTCTGGTGGATTTTGTGAGTTGTCAATACTTTCCGAACTGTGTACTACAGACATGATGATGAACTAAAACGTTACTTGTGTTACTTGAATTTCAATGAGCTTACTGACAATTTTATCACTGGAGTGTGCTTATTATGAAACTTAAACTGTTACTTATAGACTCGTGACTTAATTCCAAAACTTGTATCAGACTACAAATAATAAAGTCAAAATACTTAATTTTAAACGTTTGATGTGTTACAGTGGCACTGGTGAAGTTTTTCAAAATTCACGATTTGCCACAAAACTGAGTTACATTTGATTATCACTAAGCAAAATAATGTTACTATAACTGTTGGTAATCTACAGTAGGATACTTAAAAAAACGCTTTGTTATGTATAAAACCAAGTATAATAGCGTAATATACAGTGTCACTATAGAGACTGGTAATTTTACGAGTAAATACTTAATGTGTCCGTGTCATGTAAAAAACTGTGTAAGTAACCGTGTAAACTACTTAGTAAGTTACGCAGTCAATTTTAACTATCGCTGCTCTGCGAAATCTAGTGAACAAGAGCAACCACTGGTTGAACGACTATTGCACGTTTTCTGGCGTTTTCTAACTAATAAATTTTGCACTTAAAACTCATTTAAGGCCTTTGTCGACTAGCATAGTTTTTCAACAAAGTTCTATGCCATAGCACTTTGGTCACTATATATCACCAAAAACTCACTAAAAAATAGCCGCTGAGGACTATGCTGGAAAAATGCTGCGTGCAGCATTTTGAGCATAGTTCTGCTAACTTCACACTCGTTTTTTTAGATGCAGCCAACTTTGAGAAAAGTTGTTGTTTACAGTCTACATTAATTGATTGATTGACTGTCAGAATATCGTATTGTCATTTGTCAACAAGAGTAAACAAATAAAAAAGGTTATGCGTTTAATTATTTTTTGTTGTGATTTTACGAATGTTGGTAGAGCTGGAATCATTTCAATAAACGATTATAACGCCGCCCTATAGCCGTCATGGCTGAACTATTTCTACCCAAGCGCTATGCCATAGAACTTTTTAGAAAAACTATGCTAGTCGACAAGGGCCTTTATAATGATGGAAAAACACAATGAAACTGACTCAATACACCAAATAATAATGAGCGTAATCAATCCTTTCAACTCCTACTAAAATTATCCGGCTCGAAGGACCAAAATGTTTTTAAATGCAACTGTAATTAGTTTGACTGGGATAGGTGAAGGTTTTTATTAAGAATTGTAACAATGGTTTTTAGATTGATGGACGCACATTTCACTATGATTTATTATCACGATGATTTGATGTAAATTACAAATGTTAGTTGTTAAAAGTAATTAAATTAGTTTTGATTTTATTGTTTCACTGATAGACGTCGACGTGAATTATATTAATACTTGTCTAAGTCACTATCTGTTTTACTGAGACTAATGAAAGGTACAATGAAGTTTATTCGTTGTGAACTGTTTAACTGATGATAATATTATTATCGAATGTGAAACTGATTTTACTGTGTCAAGACAATATTTGTGTAACAAAAAAATAGTTATAACTGAATGTTATTTTAACAAAAGATATGTGTACAGACAAAACTTGTGTGCACAAGCGCTTTGTGTGTGAGACAGAACTGCAACCGGCAAATTTCTCGGCTAGAGAAAAAACATGTACTTTTGTGTAAATTTAGTATGCTCGTGAGGTGCTGCCTACTTTTATTTGGTGGACGAAAAAATTCCCAAACAGTAATTCTATAATATGCTTGTCCCAGGCATAAATTAGTTTTTATTTATATATATATATTTTTTTTTCTTTATAACAAGTTTTTTTTTATAAATTAATTTTTTTTTTTTTCTAAAATAAAATAAAAACAAATGTGACAAAAAATGACATTCGAAAATATATTTTATATAGCTTATAACCATATAATTGTATAGTACGGGTATTTTTCCGATATATAAGTGGTAGAAAACTTGTACCGTACAACTGGCATTAACAGGTATTATACCAGTATACTGTACTGTCACAGTGTACCAGTACAATACTGGTAAAATCTCAGACTTTTTATGACTATATGTTTACTGGTATCGTACCGGTATTTGACTAGTATATAAATGCAGTATAAGATACTAACAGTATACTGGTATTTTACCGGTTCTTTGTTGACGATATATTATAAATTTATAATAAAAAATTTGCGATTTTCTACAATCAATTATAGGTATATCAATTGCAAAAAAAAATAATGTCTTGAACGATTATTTGCTGCTAAAAATATTTACCCAATTCCATCCATCTTTATCCATTTTAAAGTACATCCTTTACCTCAGCAACACTCTTTTCTTCCATTAAACAATCATTGCTGGGATATATATTTTATTTGAGTACATCCTTTTTCTTAGCTTCATACTTTAGCTATTTGTTCATTATTTTTTTAATGAATGAATGCCTGAATACAATTGTTAAATGAAAAGAGGTAACATAGGAAAAAGGAAAATTTTTAAACAATTATTGGTATGATCATTAATGATCAAATATTCAAATTAGCAGTAATTGCCCAAGAAATTGTCTCCTTTAAAAGCATCTTTTTCCTTAGCTATTTGTTTCCTTTAAAAATAATTTCTTTCATTTATTTAGAAAAATGTTAAAAAAAACAATAGCTAAGGGAAAAGATGCTTTTAATAAAATTCCTGTATATTAGCTATTTGCTCCTTGATATTTTGTTATATAAAAGTGAGTAAATCATTTTTAAATGAACAAATAGCTTAGGCAAGAGGTGTAAATGAAAAAAGATATTTTATTGAACAAGTTTTAGCAATTCAAATATAAATTTAATTGCACTCATTTTCTCAGCCATTTAAATTTTAATATTTCAATAAACAAAAGGCTGTAAATTATTTTAAAAAAATATTGTGTGTACGATGTACCGGTATTATACTGTTATATTACTGGTATGCAATACTAGTACACTGTACTGGTATTTTACTCCTAACAAAGCCATATCAGTTACTAGTATGTTGTACCAGTTTTATACTAGTATGATAGTAGTAATAAAGTCAGCTGTCATTTTGTGGTGTTCTGTACCAGTAAAATACCGGTATATTGCTGATATGAATTTCTAGTGGTACGCGGTGGTTATCTGGTGGTTATCTGGTGTTATTAATTAATTGGTATTTGTCCCAGGCATGAATTAGTTTTTATTATTTTATAAAAAAAATATAAAATAAAATAAAATAAAAAAAAAAAAAAAAAAAAAAAACAAAATTTTTTTTATAAATTAATTTTTTCTTTTTTCAAATATAAATTCAATTAATTTAGATAAAAATCACAATCAAAAATATATTTTATATAGCTTGTCACTTATGGGTTTTTCTTTTTTCAAGCTATTTTCAAATATATTATCCTCCTGTTAATTTTTTTTTTTTTTTGTCATATTATTTTTACAGTTTCATCTGAGTGGAATGCTACAAGTAAATTTGTTTTATCTACAACAAAAAAATTTATTACAAGTGACCTAGGAGACAACCTCTCAGATCATCAACTTTCAAATAAATTTTCATGGGTAATTAAATTAATATATCATAATTATCAAGATAAATTTAATATTATCAAAATTTATTCATTAACAGATGCTGAAAAAACCCAAAAATCTCGAGCAAATAAACATTAATGGGTGTATTTTAACATGGACTTGCATTGATAGTTTGACACGACACTAAGATACTCTTGTTTAATTAGATTTAACTAAATGTACTATCAGCCCAAATTATCTGGACATAGTTGTTAAATTATTTAAAAATTTAAAACATTTAAATTTAGAAAATGTTAATTATTTAACTGATGAAGCAGTTAAAAGTATTGCAACAGAATATAAGGAACTTACTTTTCTTAATTTAAAAGGGTGTTCTGTAATGCCAAGAACAATTAAATATCTCTTAGAAAATTTGACATTAAAGTACTATTACGATGAAAATTATTTAGATAATGATGACTTTTTATTATTAATAAATCGTTGCCCCAATTCAAAATATTCAAATCTTGCATATAATGGTTTTATTCAGACTGATTCATTATTAAAAATTGGGCAACTGGAAAATTTACTGCATCTTAATTTATGCCATGTAGCACTGGTAGATGATAATTGAATTCAAATAGTAAGCAAAGCATGCAAACATTTAAAGCATTTAGATTTATCTATGTGTATTGGTAATATTACTAGTGATTGTTTAAAATCATTAGCTAATTTTGATCATTTGAAAAATTTAAATTTAGAGCTTCCAATGTTCGATTCTTTTATAATCAAAGACTATCATATAATAAAAATTGCTGAGTCTTCTAAGGACCTTAAATATTTAAACGTTAGTAACTCGTTCTGCATGACATATGCCCTCAAATATGCCTTAAACTTATTATTAAAAAATGCAGAAATAATCTACAATAAAGATTTTATATAGAATAATAATCTTTTGAGATTTTGAAATCACATATTTATATATGAAATTAGAGTTTTATAATTTCTTTAAATTTTTTTATTATTATATTTTTCTCATAAATTTTCATGTATCATCTTTTTTGTTAATTTTCCCAAAAAAAATAATAATTTCATTGAAATCTTACAGATTTATTGATAACTATAATGTAATGTCGACAATAAATATTAACTTTTCAATTGAAAAACATGATAAACATAAATAAATGTATTTTTTGACAAATTTAAATGGAATGGCACCAAGTTTCTCGAATAATAAAAAAAAATTAATCTATCAATATTATTAACTTATATATTTTTATTTTTTTTCAATTATTTACGATTCAATTATAAGTGTATATGTGTATTATAATAAAAATAATAGTAATATTAATAAAACTCGGCTTTTTTCGGCGATTACACGAATTTTTTCCGATCACACACGATTACTCAAAGAATAAGACAAATAGAATTATTTTTAATGTGTGAATATCAGCGGTGAATAATGAATATCAAAACAACCTGGAACAAGGTTTGATCATCAATATCAACTTAGGGTTGGTTTTTTCCTAATATATATATATATATTTATTGATCGATTAAAAAAAAAATTCATCATGGTATTTAAATTACAAGAATGTTCAAAAGTAGTGGAAGCTAATGGATATTACTATTCCACAAACGGTAAGAATAGCCTTGTAAGGTAAGACATAAATATAAACATATGAAAGTAAACAAATATGAAAGAAAGATAGTTATGAATATGAACACAACCTCAATTACAAAATTATTTTTCAAGATTTTATACGTATTATTTCGATGCTGAGCTTATTAATTATTATAAATTAATCAAATTATATTATTATTAAAAAAATATTAATATGTTGAAAAAAGCTACTTCAAGTTTTAATATTTACTATACTCTTTTTTAGCTATCTTTTGTGCAAAGACTTACTTGGAAATGGACGATGTGGGGCCAAAGCAAAAATTGTCAATGGCATAGTCACAGTCTCAGGAATGTACCCTCATAGATGTCGGAAAAATCCTCATGTTCAGGAACTTGTGAAATTTCGCCAAGATTTGTTCGATACTGTACTCAAAGATCAAAGAACAGGTCTTGATACAATATACCGGAATGTTTCAAATAAGTATGTATATAAATTTTAATTATTTAATTATATTATATATAATAAAGAAAAGATTGTGGCAAATTAGAATTTCTTTTTTAAGTCTAAGTTAGAAATTTTAACAAATTATAACATCAAACATTATCATCAACAATATCTTTTTAAGATTTTTTTAAAGAAAAAATTATCTTCTATATTCAATAATTAAATATAAGGGCTGTATAGTAAAAATAAATTGTATAAATTAAAAAAAACAAATTAATTATTTGTTTTTTTTTTTGTTTAAAATATAACTAAAAAAATATTAATTATTACTTATTGATAAAATTTAAAAAAAAAAATTTTGATCAATTGGATTTATATATTTTTTAATTTTTATAATATTATTATTATAGAGTTAGATTTTGTTTAGTTTCAGTCTTTCTTACTCCGCAAATGAACTATTAAAATAATTACTACATGTATGTAAAACTGTTAATTTATTGATACATCTTAAATATATATATATATATGTATAGAAAGAGGTTATTGAGTAGAATAATATTATAATTTACAGATACAGATCTGTTAAATGGCGTTACACTAACCCAGCTGCTGAAAGATGTATGGCCTCATGGAGAAGTAAAACAAGACCACGAATACCAAAAAATCTAAAAGAATATACTGGCATGATTTTGTCAGATAAGTGGCGTTCTAGATTTATTGATCGTGGTGATAAAAATTTATCTATAATTACTGTGTGTGATGAAGCTTGTGAATCAAAAACTTCTAGTTGGTCCACGGAGTTTGTGGACAAAAAACTTCTTCTATCATTGCCACAAATAAAACTCTTTGGCATTGATTGCTCATTTAAAATGCGTCCAATTATACCAAAAATCCGTCAGTTTTTGACAGTGATGGGTTACATAAATCAAGTGGTAACTTGATATTATACATATTATATTATGATTTATAAATTAATGTATAAGTTATTATACTATCATAATAAATTATAAGTACTATACATATGATCAATTTATTTTATTCGAAGATAGAATAATTTTTTTTTTAATTGAAAAATTATTGATTTAATAAAACTAATTAAAAAAAATTTGGATATAATATATAAAAAAAAAATTTAAACAGTTACAATTACATTAATGTTTTTTAAAATTATTCATCAACAGTGGCAACCAATATTTTGGGCTCTTATGGAAAGAAAAAATACAGATTCATATGCAGCAGTATTGATGGTATTAAAAATAATTTTAAAAGATAGCATAAAGCCAGGAGAAATGACTTTTATTGCTGATTTTGGAGCGGCTATTAGTGCAGCACTTTTGGAAGTATTTCCTGGTGTAACAATTATAAGATGTCATTTTCATCATTCAAAAGTAAGAGGATCTTTGTTGTTCTTCATTAAATTTTTTTTTATTATTTTATTGAATAGATGTTTGTAAAAGTAAGAGGATCTTTGTTGTTCTTCAATAAATTTTTTTTTATTATTTTATTAAATAGATGTTTGTTTTCGAATAATTAAAATTTGACAGTAATTTTTAAATTAATATTGTTTATATTGTAAATTGTTTAAAATTTTTTTTTAGGCCAACATGGATAGATTACAAGTAACGAAAGGACGTAAAGTACATGTCACACTCAAATACTGGCCTCGAGGTAAAATTTTTTTTCGAAAAATTATTGCTCTCGCTCTTCTTCCACCACATCAAATTGCTGAAGCATTTGAACTGCTGGTGACTACAGCTGACGAGGACTTGGTTATTTATTTTGCTAAACTACTTGCTTATTACCAAAGATATTGGCTTCTCACAGTTGGTCCAAACAAATATTCAGTTTACGGTTGTTCAATTCGGTGTAATAATGGTTTAGAATTGTATCACCGAGTTTTAGGCAATACTATAATAGGTTATCGTCCAAATATATGGCATTTCACAGGTATGTATGTTAAAAATTGAAAAAAAAATAAAAAAAATCATAATATTTTCTATTTGTTTTATCATATTGTAAAATAAAATAAAATGATAATATCAAATATACACAGAAAAAATATATCATTCTTTACAATTTTTGATAAGTAAATTCGACATCTCATAAATATATATTTTTTGGAGTAATTTTAATAATTTTTCAATTTTTTTTAATGGTTTATTTTAAAATTTGTTAATTTTAATTTTCCACATTTTTCATGAACATTTATAACTCACTTCTTCACTAATATTCGGAGTAATTTGAGAATTTTAATCATTAAATAAATTAAAAAAAAAAAAAGATCTGGTAACGTTTGTTGGGGCGTGGGCCCGCGTTACCCTTTGAAAATTAAAAATTTTCAATACTCCGGCTAGGGCCATGGTGAACTTAAATCATTGCTTAAATATAATTAAATGATTTGTCATTATCAACATCAACATTATTAAAAAAAACGATATCAAAATTTTGGTTGACTACATGATCAATGAAATGAAATTTACTGTAAAATAGGTTCATGTACTAGAAAAAAAATATGCACTTTATTAAAGATGGCGGAAAAAACCCATAATGCGGGCGATAGAGTTTTTTGAGACGCAAAATTTGAGCATAGTACGAAGTCTCCCTGACAATTCTACGTTGAGTTATTCAATATCTAATTTTTTCACGTTTTTTTAAAATCGTTATAACTTTTGGGATAATAAAAATTAAGACATCGAATTAGGCTCAAATGAAAGATCTTACAAAGTTCTATCATGAGATATGTGGATTTATATTGTATTTGAAATAGTTTTGAAGAAAAAAAATTAAATATCTGATTTTTTTTTATAAATTTTAGTGTTTTTTTGGTTTCCACCAAAAACTATTAAAGATGGCGGAAAAAACCCACAATGCGGGCGATAGAGATTTTTGAGACGCAAAATTTGAGCCTAATACGAAGTCTCCTAGACAATTCTACGTTGAGTTATTCAATATCTAATTTTTAAAAATTGTTAAAAAATTGATTTAGATTGCTATAACTTTGAGAATAATGAAAATAAAAACATCGTATTAGGCTCAAATGAAAGTTCTTGAAAAGCTCTTTAATAGGATATTCGGGTTTTTTTGCGACCTTGAAGAGTTTTTGAGAAAAAAAATTAAATATCTGAGTCTTTTTTTTTCTATTTTAAAGTTTTTTTTTTTTCCACCAAAAACTATTAAAGATAGCGGAAAAAACCCACAATGCGGGCGATAGAGATTTTTGAGACGCAAATTTTGAGCGTAGTACGAAGTCTTTATGTCAATTCTACGTTGAGTTATTCGATATCTAATTTTTTGAACTTGTTAAAAAATTGAATTAAAAGTTTATTAAAAGCGCTATAACTTTTACGATAATCAAAATAAAGACATGGTATTAAGCTCAATTGAAAGCTCTTTTAAAGCTCTGTAATAACATATATAAGTTTTTTTGGCTATCTTCAATAGTTTTTGAGAAAAAAAATTAAATGTCTGATTTTTTTTTATTTCTATTTTTAAGTTTTTTTTTTTTCTACCAAAAACTATTGAAAAAAATAAAAAAAACCCACTACGCGGGCGATAGAGTTTCCAGAGACGCATCATTTAAGCCTAATACGATCACTCTAAGTCAATTGGTTCGTAAGTTATGAACGTTTTTTTTTTTTCGGCCGTAAATACAATACTGCGGCTGAGCCTATGGCTCCTAGCCTCCGTAAAAATTAATCAACTAAATGACATATGTTACAGACAGCTTGATGAATTTATTAGAAGAAATCTGGGACCAAGTCGACATGTCATCTCGAGGAAGTGAAATTCGAAGGACAAAGAAAATTATTATCTTATCAGAGAAGAAATGTTGAATAAAGCTTGGGAACTATATGTCAATGTTGAAAAGTTAGAAAACTTGAATTTTTTGACAGCAGCCAGTCACATCTTGAGACCATTTGATTTGGACGATGATTTAATTTTCGTCAATGTAGAAAGCATTGAAAAAATAAAAAATATAGAAACTTATGATGACTTAGGTTGGTGTTCTTAATTACATAGTATTTTATAAATTTAAATCAATCAATCTAAATGTATTGCTAATAATGAAAACTTTTTTATTTTGAATTACTTCAGTCACATTATTTCCAACAGTCCACAAGTATATTTTTTATGAACAAAAAAATGGCAAGCAAATTGGTAAGAAAGTATACATTTCTATTATTCAATGAATGACTATAAAAGCAATTAATTAATAAAAATATGTACAATATTTTTCTCATAGAACATATTCTACACAAGACAGGTTGCATATCTTTTAAATGTCAACACTTCATGGATATCATAACAATCCCTTGCTACCATTGGTATTCATGTAGTGAATGTTTACATACAAAACTGCAAAATTTTCCAAAAAAATTAGCAAAAACTAAACAGCTATCGGTTTTTTGTTTACAATGTGGTATCAAAGTTCAAAAGCTTTCAAAAATTATGAAAACGAAAAAAGACAACTTGAGTACATCATGAAACAAATTATAGAAGATGTAGCAAAGTCAGGAAAAAATCAATAAAGCTATTTTTATTGTGACATAATACCTAAAATCAGTCATTAAATAATTATTTGGTGTTGATAAAATAATATTTTTTTGCAAGTATTAATATTATAATTCAACTTTTTCAATATGAATTTGTTATTGTAAGTTTCGATAACCATATGTTGTATTTATATTTTTGTTGGTGGATAATAAATACATAAATTAAATATTAAATCAATCATTTTAATTATATCAACTGGAAATAATTTTATTGAATTTTGTTTTACTGAATTTATCATGTCCAATACCATTGGTACAAGTTTCTATAATTCAGCACTTGATACTGGTAGTTGTTGTAGTGCTGATACTGGACCTGATAATTTTGTTTTGTTTTTTTTTTTTTTTTATTGGTGAAATATTTATTGTGAAATATTAATACCAAAAACAAAAAAATCATTTTAATATTTTTATTATTTATATTGGAATTTTTTTTTTATTATTTATTATCTGATGATGATGATGATGATGAACCGGATTTTTCTATGAATCACATTAGCTTGTTTTAAATCTGTCGGATCACTTGTAGAATTTGCTGCGATATTACATTTTGTTTTGTTACATTTTTACTTCTGCTGTTAATTGTTTAATAAAAATTCAGTATAAATAAATAAATTAAAATTTATTATAAACTGAAAAAAAAAAAAACTAAATGAAAAAAACCAACATATCTACATTTAACTGTGAATATTAAATAGTTTGAATAATTTGAATATAATTAAAAATTAAATTCAAATAGAAATTGAAATTTTTCTTATCTTATTTGAAATTATTGTATTAATAATAATACAATAATTAAATAATATTTATATAATTAAACGGTAAAGTTTATTTAAAAAAATATAAATAAATAGTTGTATTTTAAATTTTTGTACAGATGGCAAAATAGAGATCTAGCAACTCCAACGGTATAAAGGAAAATCTAAAAAATCAACGAAATTAAGAATAAAATAAACTAGAAAATTAACCAAATAAATTGGTGAGATCTAGTTATTTTATTTTCTTAATGTTATCTAAGACTAATAAAACTGCGATCCTAAATTCCTGTATCTAAATAATTAATTATCTAAAATTTTTATTAGACTTAATAAATAATCATCTCCAAAACTGTTATCTAAAATTGTAATAATCTCTATATTGTATTAACTTAGTTATGAAAATTCCTATTTTTAGAGAGTCAGCAGTTTCAGGTTCTATAAATTTATACCATCTAGGGATATTCGTTTGTGTCTAAATTCATCAAGCCAAAAAAATGCAGGTATTACTAGGCAAATATGTTTCAAAAACAGGTTTCCAAAATGGCATAACCACGATTTTTACGCCCGCTTAAGAACAAGTTTTTCAGGCCTGGGACTTTCAAAATCAATATATAGAACTGTTACGTACCAAGTTGATAAAATAAATTAAACTATGAAATAACAAAAAGGAAAGAATATTTAACTGAAAATTTAATACAGAATAATATTTCTAGAATAACATAATTTGATCAACTCGGTAAAATAACGTTATTGTTAAAGTCCTCTTGTTTTGTTATTACCTATAGGTTAACGGGTTAGGAGGGAATGTTTATGATTGTAGATGTACCTTGATGTTAGAATAATCCGAAACCAATGTTGTTGAGAGCGTGTCAATATGGATGGTCGCCTGTTGATGTTGGTAGTCTCGAAAAATCCAAACGGGAAAATTAACTCGCAGCATAGAAAACAACACCCCGGAGAAATGTCGCAGTCACTAAATTCTTTTATAGGATTAGCGAATCGTTAAATGATTTAGGAATATTAATTGTCACACATTAATTTCAAATAATATAACTTCACTGTTATTGTTTATTAAAATTTTAAAATATTTATTTATTAAGATATTTATTTATTAAAATATTAGATTGAATTGATTTCAGTATTGATTTAATTTTATTTTATTATTTATTTAATTTGGTTTATAGAACAAAAAAATGATTTTTATTATTTAAAATGATTTGAATACAAAAAAGGTCGACGCAAGAGTGCCATACTCCTTAAAATTAGAATTAACATTTTTCATAAAATTAACAATTAAAAGAAGGGATGATCTAAAGTGGGAACATCCTAACCAATTAGATTTTACCTGCCCCACGATAGTCAGCAATTCCTTATTTCTTAAGTACTAGCAACGACAATAAAACTAAATCCAACGGACGTAAGATATTGAATTCTGGTAAGGAATTTAGCTACGTCAATGGGAAACAAATTTATGAAATTTAAAAAAGAATAAAAAGTAAAAAATATTAAAGTAAAAATGTCAATGTTGCAAAAATAATTATTATTAAAAAAATAAAATTTTTATGTGCTAACTCGATCATTTTATATCCCTTGAATTTAATTTTATTGTTTAATTATTAATATTAAAATTTATAAAATACCGATACGTAACAATTCCCCCCAATAAAAGGTCGTTGTCTGTCTGTAGAACGACAGCAGCGAATCAAAAAAAAAAAATATTTTATTATTTATTATTGTTACATATTGTTTACTTAAATTTATAAATATTTAATCCCCAAAAGAAAAATTTTCCTTAACTAAAAAAATTTTCCTACATCCTAATCGAGATTTTTTACGGGCGGTCGACTGCTAGAACTACTTCGTGCGAGTTATGCGTGACCTACTTTTAATTTTATTCAGGTTTCATTTCAGTGTGATAGTATTGAGTATACATTCTATTATCTTACCTTGATTTTAATTTCTTTTTAATATAATTATAGAAAAGATTTTTCTATATTGAATTCATTGAATTTTTGTTTATATTTTGTTTGTTTTGCTAAATTTGATTGGTTATTATTTTTCAAGGTATATCAACGATGTAGAATGAAGAGAAAAAAAAAATTTTATCTGTTTATTTTTTTCTATATTGTTTTGATTTTATATTATTATTATTTATTTTAATGTCAACTTGAATTAAAGGTTGGTAAATCACTCGCCTACACGGAATTATTTTGCCTCCGACGCGCACGTTAAAGATCCCTTACAAATTTACTAAGCTAAACCGTATTCTATTTGTATATATTTTTTTTTGATTTATTTTATTTTTTTGTAATTTTTGTATATTTTTTTATTATTTCTTTTTTTTTTTTTTTTTTATTAAATTTTAAAATATTATGATTATTATTTTAGATATCTCAAACGATTTATTTTAATTTCCCAATGTTAAAAAAAATTTTTTGTTAATTTTTTTATTTCGCCAATGTAATGATAATAATAAAAAAAAATATGTTTGATTTTATATATTTGAATTAATCTGTAAATGTTATTTTTACAAACTGATAGTTATGGTGGTTATTAATCCATGGTTTCAGCTTGCTGTCGATTTTGATCTCCACGGCCTGTTGTCTCAGCTCGAACATTTCTGCTGCTGTGTCAATTGCATCACTTGATAATGTTGTTTCTCTTACGTCAATATATTTGATGTTGCTCTTGTTTCTTGCTAAATCAATAAAGCCAATTGAAGTTATTATTTACAGCTCTCCGTGTTGTGCTTCTCCTCCCCGGCTGATCCATGTGCGTGCCGTCTTGATGATTGCCCCTCAATTTCTTTTCACCGTTGGTCTGCTGTCCGCTCTGCTGTGTCCACTGTATATACATATAGCGTGTCGCGACGTTGCCGGTTAACACTATATATACTGTGACTACTTGTTGATATATTTTCGACTATGTCTCCAACTTATAATGTGTATATGTGTCTTTGATTGTCATAGGTTTATTGAGAATGGAATATTTTAATTATTTTTTGTTTAGGATTTTGTGGATTATGACAGTAAAAAAAAATATTTTATAGGATTCTAATTTTATTTTATGATTTTAGCTATTCTGAATACTTTGCAAAAAAAAAAAAATTTTATATTTATTTTATATTTTGAATTTATTACTATTTTATTATTATTTTATCTGTAAAAAAAATATTATTTTCGTGTAAATTTATCTTAAATTTTATTTATTAATATTTTTTTTTCTTGGTGGTACAGGAGGCATGTCTCCGGACTCTTGTAAATTTTTATTACCCGCTTTATTATTTATTATTTCTAATTCTAATGGCTCTTCTGTGTTTGAATTCAAAGTGTTTAAAGTGGTATTCGATTGAGCTTTCTCTTTTTGTCTTTCTTTTTCTTGTTTCTTGTGTGCTTGGTGTATAAATAGTACAGTTAATGATTCCCACATTGCTCCCAATAATCTAGTACTCCAACCCCATACCTGGTAAATTGTGTACCCCTGAATTATTGTGTTGAGTATTAATTTTAAGGCATGCAGTATATACATTATACCGATCACCCCTGATGTAGCAGTGCCAAATAATAAAAACTTTTCCCAGTATTTTTTTGTTTTTTCCTCAATAAAATTACTAAATCTGTCTGTATTAAATAAATTTTCCATGTGTAAATTTTCAGTGTGTATGAACTCGCCCATGGCCCCTCGTGCAATTGTACTCATTATAATCGGCATTTCCAATCTTTGCATAATTTTCTTTCCTAACTTTAAAGTGTCACCGTAACTATAGATACCCTCGGTCCCCAAGTTACTCGACTTATTATATTTCCATTCATTTCTCAAATCTACTGATATTTCTTTTGGTGAAGGTGCAATCATAGATTCAGGATTAAAGTAGTACCAATTATTATTAATTTTATAACCCGTTGGTAACAATGAATTACAATCAATGGGAGTGGCTCTAGAAACTAACATGTGTGTTTTTGGTGTCAAGAAATAACTCGCGTTATTACAGGTAACTGGAATTTCTTGGTAACAATCTTTGGTCTGTCTAGGAACACAATTTATTTCTGGACATGCAATAATATGTACCAATTCCCCAGCAATAATGGCTTGATAACCAGGTTTTTTCATTAAGGTATATGCAAACAAATCCGGATGTGATGGTGCTGTTATTAATGCTTGTTTTAAAATATTTCTTTCAGTCTCACAATTTCTCATTCTTGTATAATAATATAAACTAGTAATTTGAGTTCTAATGTGTCTTTCAACATAAACGAATTTTGCGTTAATATATGTAAATAACTCTAAATCATCAGGATTAATTTTATTTTTTGATGGGAAGGCATTTCCCGGAGAATTTTCTACGATAAAAATTTTTGGTATTTCAGTACGCATTACTAAGTACCCACAAATTTTCATTTTACTAGAAGTGGTTAGTGCAAAGGTTGACATTTCATTTTCAGCAATATAAACTTCCGGCTCGTCTTCAGTAGCAGTTAATTTTTTTGCAACCCCTTCATACAAGATTTTATATTTACTAAATTCACATTGATCTTCGTTATTCGCGCTCCAGTATACGTGTCGGCCATTTGATAGGATACAATGCCCCGCTTGATATTTACACCTTTCCCCTCCACGGAAAATGACTTCGTTAGTTAATAAATCAACTGAACTTGTATATTTATCGTAAGCTACTTTAACTTCCCCTTGTACTGTTACTTTCAGGTAAGTGCCAAATGTATCTTCATAGCTTGTGCCTTCACAAGAGCCGTCTTGACTAATGGAACCAGCAAGTACAACGTTTGCAGAAGTGATTTCGCGAATTTTAATGTCAGAAATTACTTTACTATCCGAATATTTATAAACCCCAAATTCAATTAAAATGTCACATTTCTCCCTGTCAATAGTTTGAAAAAAAGTTCTTTGAAAATTTGGTACAAAACTAACATGACTCCACATACCACAACGTACGACAGTTCGTTGCACATTCGCGTACTTCTACTTCTTTAAAATCAGAGATTTGCATTAATTGTATATTAATTATTGTTTCATTTGGAACTACTTGTTTAATGTCGCATTCTTTTACGTGTAATAATGAAAAAGTTGATATGTTAATTCCCCCGTGTCCAAAGTCAAACCCACTCCATCCCCATGATAACTGGATCTGCCACAACATCCATATGATGACCCAAATGGCTCTCATTTTTCTGAAAATTTCCATGATTATAAATAAAAATTTACTTAGATTTTAATATTTCCCACTGTTAGTATTTTAGTGTCACAATTAATAACCCCCACAAAAATTATAGTTTGTTATCAACAATTTATTTTTTTTGTGTAATATTTATACCAAAAAAAAAGAATGTTTGTGTATTAAATATTCATATATACTATATCTATAAATTAATCGATATGAGAAATTCGAACTTTATTTTTATGAACTTTCTTTATTTTATTTCTTATATTAATTTTTATATTTTCATCCCCACAATTTTCAACAACCTCATAAGGTCCTTCCCACTGCGGTCCAAATTTTTCCACCAACCCTTCTTTTAATAAGAATATTTTATCCCCAACAGAAAACTCCCGAGGATTAGTATATCGATCATAGTATTGTTTAGATTTATTTTTTGCTAAATTTAAATTACCAATTGCTTCGTCCTGCACGTTACGTATTTTAGTAAAAAGCTTAGTCAAATATTTCTTATAAGTTAAGTTATGTTCTTCAATTGGTGGAATGCTTGATGGCATTTTTGATATTCTACCAAACACCAATTGATGTGGTGTATATCCGGTCGCCGCGTGTCTACTAGTATTATATGTAAATACCGCTAATTCACACCATACATCCCAGTCTTTATTTTTATCTACATAATTGCGTAAATATTCTTTAATTTCATGATGTGACCTTTCAATAGACCCATTACTTTGTGGTCTATATGTGGTCGTACGATAAACAGTAATTTTAAATATTTTTGCTACTTCCTTGAAAAGGGAAGACATAAAATTGGTTCCCTGATCAGTTAGTATAGTTAATGGTGGGCCGAACATACAATTAAATCGTCTAACAAATGCGTGGGCTACATGCGTCGCATCTGTTTTTGGTAAGGGTATTGCTGATAAATATTTCGTTAATTGACATTGCATAGTAAGGATATTAATATTTCCCTTTTTTGTTTTTCTCAAGGGTCCAACAATATCCATAGCTAATTTTTCAAATGCATATGTTGGTGTATCTGTAATGTGCATGGGTTGTCTTGTTCTTATTCTAACTAATTTATTTAATTGACATTTTCTACATTTTTGTATAAATTCAACAACATCTTTTTTCATACCAGTCCAGAAAAAATCTTGTCTCAGTCTGTCGTAAGTCTTCGTCATACCTTTATGTCCACCAGCCACTGACCCATGATATTCTTCAATCAAGGCCACGCGAATTTTAACATCAGGAATTTTTACTTGTAAATTACATATAATGATTTTAATATCTGACTCTAGGAAAGTATTGATAATTAATTGTTGAATAAATTCCCAGGGTACCCCGTCAAGTTTTGGAGTTTTTGCAATACAAAATATTTTAATATCTAACCCCATAATTACATTAAATAAATTTGCTATACTCTCAGTCACGTCTTCTTCTGTTACTTGGTCATTGGAACGGTATTTAATAGGAATAATTAAACATGTCCTTGACTTACACTTAACTCGACTTGATCTGTAAATTGTCATGTTCTCAGGTATTTTAATTAATTCAATCATTTCTTTAGCGCCATTGTCAACGGGTTCCCCCAAAATTGTAGTAAAAATTACTATGGCCCCGGGTGTATTTAATAAATTATCCCTTGACTCTATCGTATTATTATTTATTTTTATAGTATTTGGAATTTTCTTTATTTTATTATTTAGTTCATTCATATTATTATTTTCATTGTTATCAATATCCTCTTCGTCTTCTTCATGCAACCACTCATTTAAATTCACATAAGAATCGTCATCATCATCATCATCATTATTATTTTCAACGTTATAATTCTTATTATTATATAAATTTTTATTTATCAACATATCTTCCTCATCTTCTCCATCATAACTATCTTCTAGCAAATCTTCACCAGATTTATTATTAAATTTATCATCTTCAAAATTTTCGTCAATATCAGACTCATTATTATTACTATTATTTTCATCATTATTAAATTCATTATCATTTTCATTATTACTTAAATTACTACTTTCTTTATCTTCAAGTTCAAAGTCTTCATTTTTATTAAGTATTTCATTTTCACTTCCATCTGTAGTAATATAATTACTCATATCAATCTTATCATTATTTTTGTTAAAAGTATTGATAAAATCCTCCGATGTTAATTTTAATCTTTTATTCTTTATTTTATTTTTATCATTTTGTTTGTCATTATCATTGTCATTGTTAATTAGCGGAAAAAGGTCAGGCTTTTTAGATGTCGATGGTTGAGGGTCCAATGATTCATCAAAAGGACTATCAACCTTACCATAATTTTTTAACTTTATTTTGTCTTTTAAAATTTCATCTGTTAAGATTTTAATTTTATTTTTTTCTTTATTTTTATTAGTGTCAAACTTTATTTTATCTTTACTTCTAACTGTAACATTATTATCATTTATTAGTTCCTCAAAATTATAGTCAGGTTTAATAATTCTTTTTGTTGGTTCATTGGATCTATCTCCTTTATTTTTATTCTTATTATACCACGGGAGTTTAGTAATGTCGTCAGCGTCAATCATCAGCTGTGGCTGTTTCAGAGTCTTAATGCTCCACTCATCACTCGTAGTATCAGATAATTCTATACTCTCTTTTCTTTTTTTATATGCACGTCTCTGTCCAGTCGTATCAGTGTCGTCTGATGACGTACATTTCAGTCTTTTGTTTTTTGTACCAGTTTTTATGCGCGATTTACCACTACCTTCTGTCAACACAAACAGTTGTTTAATACACATTATTTTTTCTTCATTCGTATTCATGCATTCTCGTGGGAAATTCCTCGATAGGGCGTCCGCGTTTGCATTTACACGTCCCTGCTTATAAACAATATTATAGTCGTAATCTTGCATATTAAAACGCCATCGTACACATCGTGATTGTGGGTTTTTCATTGAATTTAACCAAACTAAAGGTCTGTGGTCGGTTACCAATGTAAATTTTTTTCCGTAAAGATAGGGTCTAAATTGATTAACTGCGTAAACGATTGCTAGCATTTCTTTTTCTGTTGTACTGTAATTTCGCTCCGCGTTTTGTAATACTCGTGATATATACGCCACAGGTAAATCTTGACCTATTGGGCCTTGAGACAGAATTCCCGCAATTCCTACGTCACTTGCATCTGTTGTTACAATAAATTCGTGAGTAAAATCAGGGTATTGTAAAATTGATGCTGTCAATAAAGAATTTTTTAATTTATTAAAGGCTTCAGTGCAATCTGGAGTCCAATTAAATTTAATATTTTTTTCTAATAATTTAGTTAAAGGTTTTGAGATTTTTGCATAATTAAACATGAATTTACGATAATACCCGGTTAGTCCCAAAAATTGTCTGACTTCCTTGACCTTTGTGGGTCGTGGGGATTCTTTGACAGATATTAATTTTTTTGGATCTGGTTTGACTCCATTTTCCGTAATTACATGACCCAAATATAATAATTCTCTTTGTAAAAAATTACATTTATCTGGCTGAAGTTTTAGGTTGGCCAATCTAAGCCTATCAGCAACCTTTTTAAATTTTTCAACATGTTCTTCCAAAGTTGTGGAATAAATTACTAGATCATCCATATACATAAACACAGTCACACCTTGCATTCCTCGGAAAACTTTGTTAGCCATCTTCTGAAAGACGCACGGTCCATTTCGCAAGCCAAAACTTACTCGAGTATACTGATAATGGTTATATGGTGTAGTGAAAGCGGTTTTATGTTTGTCATCAGGATGAAGAGGAATCTGATGAAATCCACTTGCTAAGTCAAATGTAGAAAAATATTTTGCTCCCCCCAATTGATCTAAAATTTCTGAAATGTTAGGTAAAGGGTACGCGTCACCAATTGATTTTTTATTTAATTCTCTGTAATCATTAACAAGTCTAAATTTCTTTTCTCCGTTAGGACCATCTTTCTTAGGAACTAACCATATAGGCGAAGAATAAGGGCTCTCGGAAATTTCAATAATCCCGTGTGCTTCTAATTCTTCTACTTGTCTTTTAATTTCTCTCGCGTGTTCCGGTGGAAATCTATATTGTTTAATAAAGACAGGAATATCATCGACAGTTGGTATACGATGTTGAATGACATGAGTACAAGTTAACCGTTCTCCTTTTACATGAAATACATCTTGATAATTTTCAATTAATTCTTCAACTGTTTTAGACTCTATTGAATTTACCCCTTTATAATTTACTAACCCTTTAATTTTTTCATATTTATTTTTATTATATACTGGCTCGACTGGAAGCGTATGCTTATCATCAACTTGTATAAGATTAAAAATATTTGATTTTGGTTTGAAATTTGAATAATTATTTATTTTATTTTCTGTATTTATTAATTCTAAAAAATATTTCTTAGTCTCTGTTTCTTCTTCAACTGTTAATTTATCTTCCAAAAAATTAAAACCCTCTTCAACAATATATTTCTTTTCCAATTTGACCAACGGTGTAGCAACAATTAAATTTTCATCTGACAGATTCATTAAATTAATATAATTATATCCCTCGTCATTTTTTTGTATATTACCTTTTATTATTAATTTATCCCCAAAAAATAAATTTGGAATTACCCCAGGTTCTATTGAATTTTTAGCAATTTTTATAGTTAAAGCAATAGTACTTTTTGCCGGTATCTCTTGTGGTGATCCACAATAAAATTCTAAATGATTATTTTGACCAAAACTAAATGTGTAACTTTCAAAATTTAAACTTGCATTATGTGCTGTAAAAAATGTTGAGCCCAAAATCCCCATATAACTAGTAGGAAAATCATTATTGACCACGTGAAAAACTGTATCACAATTTTTTATCGACAAACTTATAATTCCCAGACTATTTATTTTGCCCTCAGTAATTCCCTGTAATGATACTATGGTTTGTGAATTTATTTTACTCAAATCTCTCAATGCGGATACTTTAATAATATTTACTTCTGCCCCGGTGTCTAACATTAAATTACAAACCCCTTTTAAACCCTCTGTATATATAGATATAGATGGAATATTAGTTGTGTGTATTAGATTTATTTTTACAGTTATTTCTGATTGAGCAATTGATTTGACTGACTGGGTTGATCTGGTTGAGGTGTTGGCCGTGATTGTGTTCCCTCCTCGTGGTTCACTGGCCCCGCCCCCTTTTTTTGTGCCAAACGTTCAAGAAATTTCCTCTGGGCATTTTGATAAGCAAAACAAGTATTTATGTCATGTCTAGGTCTTTGACAAAAAGTACAGATTAAATTGTTGTTGCTTACTTTATTATAAACTGTGTCATTTTGAGCACGGTTTCGATTAGTATTATCAATGTCATTTGGTGTAGGAACATCTGTATTATCTGGATTTACATTTGTGTTATTAATTGGATTATTTACTGGCGCATTAGAATTATTTGAATTATAAAACCCGTAATTATTATTATAAGCTCTTGGTGGATAATTATTTGCTGGATTTCTATAGGAATTGTAATATGAAGTATGAGTGTTACCATTATTGGTTTCGACGGGATTCGAACTCGCGACCTCGGGTGAATTTACATTTGAAATGTTTTGTGTATTTAAATTATTATTTGAGTTCATAACCGTGGGCTCATTTTGTCTATAGCCTCTGAAATTATTATTTCTTGGAAAATTATTGTTGTATCTTTGTGTTTCACGGTCACTCTGCATTCTTTCAAGTTGCTGACGATATTCATTCTTTTCCTCATTCATTCTTTCTACGTTTTTATTTGCATGCATAATTCCTTCACTCAAGGTATTGTTTCTATCTTTTAAAATTTTAATTTCATGATTTAAACTATTTACTCTCTTTTTCTCCCCACACCATCGTTTTGTTAAAGTTACCATTTCATTAGACAAGTATTCATTATCAGTGATTACAAGGTCAGACGCGACCTTTATTTTGTTCACATTATTAACAATTTTATCTCCCCATTCAGAATGTAATCTTAATTTTTCTAAAGTTTCATTAGTATTAGAATAATCGACCCTCTCAATATTTCTTTGTAAATCCATTGTTTCAATTGAAGGAATAATTTCGATAAATTCAGTTGCACATATTTGTAAATCAATAATTAACCCTTTTAAATTTTCTGAATCAACCTTTCTCCCCCGCATTGCTTCAGCGTGTAGGTCTATCTCTTTATAAATAGGAGAGATAGGCGATCCCGCCTCCGACCTGTGTGATGACATTTTCGCTAAGTATTATTTGCCGACGGACAAAAGATTTGACAATAAAAAATTTAAATAAGTTTTTGGATTGTTAATTAAAAATACTTTAAAATTAAATATATGTATAATTCCATGCAACAAAAGAATTTTATTTTAACGGTAAAAGAAAAAATATATATATATTTTTTTTTTTTTTTTTTTATTTATCCGTGTAAAATTTAATAAATAAAAGACACATTTTATAATTGGTAATTTCTTGAATTTTATTTGTGACTCTAGCGATGCATAAAAATTTATTGTAATTTATAAATATGTATATATATATATGAATATTTGTGTAATTTCGTGTGTGTGTAATTAACCGGAAAAATTTTCTAGCCCCATAACAAAAAAAAATTTAGTTTGCGCTACTTATTAATCTACCCTACACATTACAAATATCCCACTTCTGACACCATTTTTGTTACGTACCAAGTTGATAAAATAAATTAAACTATGAAATAACAAAAAGGAAAGAATATTTAACTGAAAATTTAATACAGAATAATATTTCTAGAATAACATAATTCGATCAACTCGGTAAAATAACGTTATTGTTAAAGTCCTCTTGTTTTGTTATTACCTATAGGTTAACGGGTTAGGAGGGAATGTTTATGATTGTAGATGTACCTTGATGTTAGAATAATCCGAAACCAATGTTGTTGAGAGCGTGTCAATATGGATGGTCGCCTGTTGATGTTGGTAGTCTCGAAAAATCCAAACGGGAAAATTAACTCGCAGCATAGAAAACAACACCCCGGAGAAATGTCGCAGTCACTAAATTCTTTTATAGGATTAGCGAATCGTTAAATGATTTAGGAATATTAATTGTCACACATTAATTTCAAATAATATAACTTCACTGTTATTGTTTATTAAAATTTTAAAATATTTATTTATTAAGATATTTATTTATTAAAATATTAGATTGAATTGATTTCAGTATTGATTTAATTTTATTTTATTATTTATTTAATTTGGTTTATAGAACAAAAAAATGATTTTTATTATTTAAAATGATTTGAATACAAAAAAGGTCGACGCAAGAGTGCCATACTCCTTAAAATTAGAATTAACATTTTTCATAAAATTAACAATTAAAAGAAGGGATGATCTAAAGTGGGAACATCCTAACCAATTAGATTTTACCTGCCCCACGATAGTCAGCAATTCCTTATTTCTTAAGTACTAGCAACGACAATAAAACTAAATCCAACGGACGTAAGATATTGAATTCTGGTAAGGAATTTAGCTACGTCAATGGGAAACAAATTTATGAAATTTAAAAAAGAATAAAAAGTAAAAAATATTAAAGTAAAAATGTCAATGTTGCAAAAATAATTATTATTAAAAAAATAAAATTTTTATGTGCTAACTCGATCATTTTATATCCCTTGAATTTAATTTTATTGTTTAATTATTAATATTAAAATTTATAAAATACCGATACGTAACAGAACTGATTATACATTATTCGTTGCACGCTGAGAAACAAATTTCTCACAGGGCAAACAGGACTCAAAAACAAGTTTCAAAACTGCATAAACATTGATTACACGCCCGCTTAAAAACAAGTTTCTTAGGACTGCGACTTTTATAATGGATTTAAAAATATGCAGATATCACTAATCAATTCAAACATGAAAGAAGGTTTTCAGAACTGATTATACATAATTCGTACGCACTCTCAAAAAATATTTCTTCTTTATCTTCATTATATTCTTCTTCTTCTTCATCCATCTCTTCATCGGATATGATGCCATCAAGATGGCCATCCCACGTATGATGCTGAGGTGTAATTTCTAAAATCAAAAAAAAAAAAATTATTTACAATTATTATCAAAATATATAATTATAAAATTAAATTTGGAAATTTATCATAATTTATACTTACTATATTCAATTAAAGCTCGTCCTATTGGTGTTGTGGTAAGTCGAAATGTTGCTATAGTACATACAAAAGGAAAAATATTAAATAAAATTACAATGAATTATGATTATTGATAAAATTAAAATAAAGAAAAAATTTACCATTTGATGTGATCTTGTATGGAGCGTCATGGGCTGCAAGTGGTCTTTTATCTTTTTCTCTCCAATATGTACCAGCTAATTGATCTAAACAAATAAAATAAAAATTGATTGTATATTTTTAATAACATTAATAAACATATTAATGAATAATAAAATTTAACTTTATTTATACTTACGAATGTCAGTCATCATATTAACATATTGATCATGTTTTATATCAAATCCACCTGTAACAGAATAATTAAATTATTATTTATTCATATTTTATAAACAAATTCTTGCTCAATTATTTATTCCAAATATAACAATATACTTAAAAAATTTTTATATAGTCTTGATGCTGCTATCAATCCAGCAATTGCATTTGTGTTGTACTCCATTAACCTCAATTACAATTCGCGCTTCTGGAATGGGAAAGATCGATTCTCTATCATCCGTTCTCGTAAATTCAAATGTAAAACCTAAAACGAAACATTCTTAGTATTTCAATCGTTTAAACCACCAATGACGAGTGAAAAAAAATAAAATAAATTTAATAAAATATATATATTTTTTATTTTTTCTATTTTTTTTTTTAATTTTTATTTTCAAAAAGTCATTTCTTAAAATTCTATTGTCCAAACGTTTAGATCACCAGCAACAGAATTTTTCAATGTAGTCGTTGAATAATCACAATAATAATTCTGCCTCGAGTATATATACTGTATAGAATTTTTCCCTAAAATTTTTCCCAGTAGTAACATTTATTTCTTTGAGGCTACACGATTTTCAAAAATTTTAGAAAATAAAAAAACAAATAATAAAAATGGCAAATAATTTAGAAGTCGATCAATCAATGACGATATTTGCTCATTTAGCACATCGCAAATTTTTTGAGAGCAAATGTGAAGATTTAAAAAAAGTTAGAGATGGTGAAATTATTCAAAAGACAATAGATATTTTTGAACAAAAAATAAATGAATACAATAATATTTTAAATAATTGTACATTTATTTCAAATCAAGATTTGAAAAAATAAAAACTCAAAGTGAAGAGTGTATGATGAAAGACTCGGGTTGGACACTTCGTGAAGTCTTAGATCTTGAGGTTCACCTAGATGAGTATTCTCCATTAAATGGTGGTGCATCATCATTTTTTTAAGTGCCAAAATAGATTGCATTAAAAAAAAGTGTTAATGTACAAAATAGACATGATCAGTATTGTTTTTTGTGGTCTGTATTAGCAGGAATGTACCAATGGGAAACACACCCTGAAAGAACAACTAAATATAAGACAGCATATGAACAAAATGCATTTACAAATATATTAAATTATGATACATTTGATTATCCATTATCACTAGCAGATATTAATAAATTTGAAAGAATCAATGATCTGTCAATATCTGTTTATGGTTTAGAATATGAACGTGATAATGATTATAAAATAAAAATATTAAAGAATGGCTGTAAAAAGCAAATAATTGTACCATATCATCTGAGTAAATATAAACCGAAGGAGCCAATAAAAAATCTTCATTTTAATAAAACATTTGTGAAAAAAACTATACATTTATTGATGATTAGAAAAAATCATAAAGATGAAGAAAATTTAGATTCAGATGATGAATCCGATGATCCATACCAAGCAGATGATCATTATGTGTGGATTCGTGATTTATCTAGATCGGTCTCTGTACGACTATCAAAAGAAAAGGGTAAAACATATTTTTGTGATCGATGCTTATGCCATTTTAATTGAGAAAAATCTGTGATAGATCATCGTGAAGCATGTGAAAGCAGAAATGAGTATAAAATGGTTTTACCAAAAGTACCAAATAATATTTTAAAATTTAAAAATTACAAATATCAATTAAAGGTACCATTTGTTGTATATTTGGATGTTGAATGTTTGTTGAAAAAAGTTGAAAAAGTACCTGGTGCATCAAATAATACAAACAATGAAATAATACATCATCATGTACCATACAGTGTTGGTTATTTTTTTAAATGTGAATATGATTCTTCATTATCC
Organism: Lysiphlebus fabarum; assembly: GCA_011426435.1. NCBI lineage: Eukaryota > Metazoa > Arthropoda > Insecta > Hymenoptera > Braconidae > Lysiphlebus > Lysiphlebus fabarum. The sequence continues at coordinate 28,028 of WSYQ01000675.1, forward strand.
AAGTTTCAACTCAATTGTGGTGAAAATTGCATAGATTGGTTCATCGATGAACTCTATAATATTGCTCAAGATGTTAATAAATTATTAGATATTAACAAAAATATCACAATGACACCAGCAGATGAAGATTCATTCAACCATGCCAGAGTGTGCTATCTTTGCAAGAAGGAATTCACCATCAAGGATCCAAAGGTACGAGATCATCATCACTTTACATCTGTTTATCGTGGAGCTGCACATCGAACATGCAACATCGATTATCAAGAATCTTGTATAATTAATTGTGTAAGTCATAAGATGAGTGGATATGATTCACATCATTTGATTGTAAAATTAGCAACTAGATTTCCAGGTAAAATTAAATTGCTCCCAGTAAATCGAGAAAATATATTTCATTTACAAAATATGTAAAAGGGACTAGAATTCAGCTTAGATTTATTGATTCATTTAGATTTATCATTATATTTTAATGATTGTGATAAAAAAATAACCAAACAATTTTATCCAGATATAAATGAATTTAATTTAGTTACAAAAAAAAGGGTGTTTCCATATGAATATGTCTCTGAATTTAATAAGTTAGAATTGCCAAGACTACCAGCCAAAGCTGATTTTTTTTCTTTATTAAATAATTCTGATATTAATGATGCTGATTATGATCATGCCTGCAAAGTTTGGAATACATTTAAAATAAAAACACTTGGGGAATATTCAGATTTATATTTAAGAACAGATATTTTATTATTAGCAGATATTTTTGAAAATTATAGAGATAGCACAATGAATACATATCAACTTGATCCATTGCATTTTTTAACCAGTCCATCATTATCAATGCAAGCAATGTTAAAAATTACACAAGTAGAGTTAGAATTAATAATTGATCCAGAAATGATGTTGTTTATCGAGGGTGGGATTCGAGGTGGTCTTGTTCAGTGCTCGAGTCGTCATGGAATTGCCAATAATCCATATATGGGTGATGCATTCAATCCTAATATGCAAGAATATTATTTAATGTATTATGATGTTAACAATATGTATGGTGGTGCAATGAGATCATATATGCCTTTTGCTAATTTCCAATGGGATAAAAATTTTAATTTAAATTCATTAACATCAATTGCTGCTGATGCTGAATGGGGTTATATTCTAGAAGTTGATTTATCATATAGCGCAGAACTTTGGAATAAACATCGAGATTCACCATTGGCACCAGTACATGATTTACCACCACATCCAGCATCAAAATTTAAAAAATTATTAACATCATTTTATTAAAAAAAAAATATATTGTTCATTATAGAAATTTACAAATGTACTTAGAGTTAGGTTTAAAATTAACACAAGTTCATCGAGTATTAAAATTTAGACAAAAAGATTGGTTAAAAAAATATATTGATTTAAATACTGATTTACGTAAAAAGGCTACAAATGAATTTCAAGTTGCATATTTTAAGGGTCAAAATAATTCTGTATTTGGCAAGTTAATGGAAGATTGTCGTAGGCATAGAGATGTTCGAATTGTTACCCAAGCTGAGGGTCGTTATGGTGCCAAGGCTTTAATAGGAAAACCTAATTATGTTGGATCTGATATTATTGGTGATATGACAATTATTGAAATGAGTAGAATGAAAGTTTTATTTGATAAACCAATTTATGCAGGCATGACTGTGTTAGACACATCAAAAATTTATATTTATGATTTTTTTTATAATTATTTGCATAAAGTATTCCCAAATTGTGTAAAGTTATATTATACTGATACAGATTCACTTATATGTGGTATGAAAGATCATGATGTTTATAAAGTTATGAAAAGAGATTCTCATAAATTTGATACATCTAATTATCAACAAGAGAATTCATTCGGTATAATGAAACTAAATAATAAAGAAATTGGTCTAATGAAAGATGAGTTTGGTGGTAAAATAATGTTGGAATTTATTGGTTTAAGAGCTGAAATGTATTCTACTCGAGCATTAGTTGAAAAAAATCCAATACAATCAAAAGCAAAAGGTGTAAAAAAGTCAGCATTACAAACTATTACTTTTGATGATTTTAAACATTGTTTGTACAATAATGAAAATATTATTCGGGGGCAAAATTTAATACAATCAAAACGCCATGTAGTGTCAACAGTTAAACAAAAAAAATTAGCTTTAACTTCGGGCGACGACAAACGAAATATGATTGCTAATAGTACAGATACTTTACCCCGGTATCCAATTGAAAATAACAATGATATGTATGATTATAATAATAATGAATTTAATAACAATAATTTACAAATGGAAATTGAATAAGTAAAAATGTATAAATATATCTAATATATAAAAATCTCGTGTCACGGTGTTAGTCACCTAACTCCTCCGAGACCGCTTGACCGATTTCCTTGAAATTTTGCATAGGCATTCTCTAGGGCTGAGAGAATGAAGTTATCTATTTTTCAACCCTCTAATTTATAAGGGTGGTTCACCCTTAAGGGAAAAAATGGAAACCCTACTATACACCATCTATACTTTATTCATAAATACATACGATGGTCGGTAATGCAGTTTTCATCCAAATAGTGATACGAATAATATATACATATAATATTTGCATCTAATTAGCCTAAGGTTGATCAAATCAAAATAAACTATTATATGGATTCTATTGGAATTTTTTTGGAGAATATTGGAGTGAAGTTAATTTTCTTTGGGAGTTGATGGTTTAATTAATATTAACTAATTAAGATTTAGGGGCGCAGGCAGCCTGGATTTTTTTAATTTTCAACTTTTTCAAGTTATTTTTTTTTAAATAGATAGATAATTCTTTGGAGAATTATAAATTCCAAAAAAAATTCATTCGGAGTTCTTCAATTAATTATTAAAAATTATTATAATTTTTGAATTGTTGCTATGCGCTGATCAATCATTCCGGTCAATTGCACATTTCTATACTTCTAAACCCTAGCATGGATGTGTAAAAATGTGTTTATAATCAAATATGTAATTGTTTTTTGCTGATTTTAAAGACTAAATTATATAACAAAAAATATAGGTTTGAATACTTTTTTCAATTTGAATAATAGGTGAATACGTTTTTTTAAGAGTAACTATGAAAATAAAGCTGTTACACATATACACGTCTACACATACATGCTAGGGTTAGGAAGTATAAGAATGCGCAATCGACCGAAATGATTGATCAGCGCATAGCAACAATTAAAAAATTATAATATTTTTCAATAACTAATTGAAGAACTCCCAATGAAATTTTTTTGCATTTTATAATTTTATAATTCTTCAAAGAATTATCTATCAATTAAAAAAAAAATAACTTGAAAAAGTTGAAAATTAACAAAATCCAGGCTGCCTGTGCCCCTAAATCTTAATTAATTAATATTAATTAAACCATCAACTCCCAAAGAGAATTAACTTCACGCCGAAAATCTCCAAAAAAACTCCAATAGAATCTATATAATAGTTTATTGTGATTCCATGCGTATTTTTATATGTATAAATATTTATATAATATACATATTCGCTCAAATCATATGTTGACTGTATATATACATGTATATTTTTTTTACATTTACTGCAGATATTTTAGTATAATAATGATGTGAATATTTATTTTTCTTTGTAAATATTAATTATTCAAGTTTGTCAAATTGAAAAGTTGATAAAATGAAATAAGATAAGTCAACTGCTACGTCAAACCTATAGTGTTTTGTAGGAATATTTTATATCGTAATAAAACGACTTCAAATTTTTAAAATTGTGTTTTGGAAGACTTTGTATGATGAATTATTATTACTTTTTCTTTAAATACCATTTGAGAATAATTATAATTCAAAATTATTTACATCTTAAGTTTTGTCGTTCATTTACAAAGTAATTCAAACAGAGCCAGAAAATTTAAAATTAAATATCACTATTTCTTCAATAAAAAAATTAGTATATGACCGAGAAATTAGTCATAATAATTCAAATAAGGCCCACATAAAGAAAAAAATTCATGACCATTTTCATCCACATTTCGTTGAATAAAAAAAAATGATAAGCCCAAAAGACCAAAAAAAAATATATTAAACTGTATAAAAGGAGTATCTCCACGCAAATAGAAATAAAAAGTTTAGGTCACAGCACTGTAAGAATTAAAACAAAAAGTCTATGTTGGAGCCCGAAATTTTTCTTGATAATGTACAAATTTCAGCCAACCACGGCCAAGTCGTATACCAATAAAAATACGGAATATATATCTGCATGTGTGTGATCTGTATATACAAGTATAGAGCGGCGTGCGACGCATCAATGACATTCGGATACACTCGGCCTCACGTTTATATCAAATATTAATGAATTTCATAAACTTTAATCAACAATATCTGCGAACTGCGATGGGACAAGAATATAATTTTTGTCCAAAATTATCTAGACAATATCAATTTTATCATACTAATTTGTTATCAAATCGGTAAACTCAGTTTTTTTGTTAGAATAAAAAATATACAAGAAAAAAAAATATTGAATAAAAATTCTTACACATGCCATGTTGAAAATTTTCGGAATTTTATCATCGATTTATATCCAAAATCAAAAAATCGAAATGAAAAATGTCTTGATAATTTGCGTAGATTTTCATTTTAGAGTTTTAAAAACTTTATAATTTTAAGAATATCCTTAATATAATAATGTTGATTGTCATGAGAAAAGTATTTTAGAAAAAAAAAATTATTTACAAAAAAGGTAGGTAAGTGGGTAGGTCATATTTAGAAATAAACGGGCTGGAAACACCCTCAAAGAAGAGGTGGTAACTTCTAAAGAAAAATTCAGGATCCTCATTTTATGTCAATGAACTAGAAAAAAAAAATGAAAGTATAATTCTGAGAAGTCGAGGGAAAAGATCTTAGCATTTTAGTTATTTCACCCCATATTTAAAATTTATAACAGATATATTTTAATATTTGGTATCTAAGAGAATAAATGTTCATCGTTTAATTATTCGGAGAATTTTACACGTTTAATTTCTTATCCCGCTATTCCCTACTTTCGTTAAATGCAATTATTTCGTGGCTGGCATATATGTATATGTATGGCAAAACAACGTTTGCCGGGTCAGCTAGTAAATATATATATATATATATATATATATATATAAATAATTGTATAAATAAATGTGTAAATAAATTACAATAATTTATGTTTAAGTATATTCAATGTAATTTAAGATGTGTTAGTTAATAAATAAATAAATAAATTTATCCATTGATTATGACTATCATCAAAGCCCAAATATTTTACATATATTTTATTACCACGTCTTTTTATTATTTTTTCAATTAAATAAAATCAGAATGCTTTACACGTTGTAATTTTTCATTATAAAAACAACCTTGAATCGGTTTATCTTGATAGTCTTTTAATTTATATGTTACAGGAACAGTCCTATTAATTTTCGTAATTATAAATATTTCATTTGTCCAGTTTGGTTTGTATCCTTTCTCAAAGATGTGTTTATACTTGCTGATTCTTACATTATCACTAACATTGAATTTTTGTTTTACATGACAATAATTTAAATCATTATAAACAGTTTGTTTTAAAATTTCTATATTTTCATCAACAATTTCACTAGGCTTCATCTTAATTGTTCGATGTTTTGTATTGTTGTATTCTTCAATCAATTCTGCTAATATTTTTATCCATTTGTAGCTGCCTTGTAAGCTGAATTTAAACCACATTTTATTCTTAATTGTTCTATTAAATCTTTCAATGATAAATGCTTTTAAATGGGTGAATGTGGAATACATATGAACATTGTATTTCTTTAGCATTTTTTTAAAAGTTGTATTATAAAACTCTGTTCCTTGATCAACATGAAGATTTTTACAAACTCGTCCTTGTTTGAATATTTTTTCCATTGCAGCAGCAACTTCTTTTCCTGTTTTACTTTTAAGTTCAATTGCCCAACTGTATTTTGAAAAATTATCAATCACTGTTAAAATATATTTATAACCTGAATTTTGATTTGCATATTCAATCATATCTACGAGATCAGCTTGCCAACATTCATCCTTATCACGAATATCAACTTTGCGTCTTAAAAAATTCTTACGAGCTTGAGCATGAAGCTCTCGTACTACATCTTTTTTATTATCACTCATTATTCACAAATGTCTGTATAATGACTGATACTCTAGTTTATTTTTATTTAATATATAATATCTGCTTCTCTCAATTCTTCAATTATTGACATTATTTCATTGTTGTGAGTTGGATTGCCTGCAGTTTGTGAAGCATGTAGTAAACGTAATCTATCAACAAGCTTATATGGATCATCCCAATAAACATGATTAAAACTCATTGAATTTTTCGGTTGAATAGTCATGCTTGTTGGCAAAGTAAATCCTGAACCTTGTCGATCACTTTTTATATGAGGCAATATACATGTAATAAATTTTTGTGATGCTGGATTTTTAATTGGTTGTTTTAGACTGTGATATTTATGATGTACATTAGTATCTAATACAATTTCACTATAATTTTACACATCAATATCATTATCATTTGTTCTATTTGGTTTTTTCATGAATAATAATTCTAACAATCCATCTGTTATTGTATATGTCTTTTTTGCAACATCTAGCTTTTTATCATGGAATAAAACTTCACTGTTTCCAATTTTATATTGTGAATTTACTATTTTCACACCATATTCATTATCCCACCCAATTGTATTAATTTTACTAATGTATTTGTCTACTATTTCATCAACTTCATGGTCTTTTTCACCTTCTGTTGCTTCTTCTTCTTCTACATCTTCATGTTCATGCTCTCTTTCAAAAATCTCTTCTGCTTCTTCATATAAAGATTCTGTTCATGTTTTATCAACATCATTAATATTATTTTCATAATTATTATAATTATGACTTGTTGCTATTTGTACATTATCATCTGAATAAGTTTGATCATGATTATGCCTTCGTTTATTGACTGTAGTAGGTATTTTATCTACTAGTTTATTAAGTGGTGTGATAACAGGTTGTAAATATTCATTTGCAGCCTCTGAAATATTTACTCTTCCTATTTTTAACATTTGATATTTTTTTCGTATGACATTTTGTACTTTTTCCATTTCACTTAAAAATTTTGCTTCAGTGACAAGATCTTGCTGGTTTAGTGGCATCTTGATCATACAAGATTTCACTGTATTCTAATGAAATTTAACAGATTGTATTGCTATTTATAGCTATAAAACAATCAAAATTTTTCCTATATCTACCATCATTTAATCCACGATCTTTGTCAATACACAAGAAAGAATACTTTTCTCTCCAGCAATTAATACACATTTGTCTATATTTATTGTATTCCATATCCATATTTACATGGTCTTGATAAATATGTATAAGATTAGTTTCATCACATGGAAACACAATTAAAAAATTGATAGTATCTCGTATTAAATGCTTTGGAATTCGTGCATACGATTGACATAAATAAAATGAATCGACTGCACAATGTCGACCCATTGAAAAATAATCTCTGATTGGCTGTTGGTTTTCTGTAGCAACATCATCAAATATAAACAATGAGTTTGGTTTTGCATCATCTACTGGTACTACTTGTTCATTATTTGAAAATTTATAATAATTTATATTTTCAAGTGGTTCTAATAGTCTTTCTAAATAATGGTATTTTGGCTGATATAATGATTTACTATAAATATAAATATTGGCAAAACGTAAATCGTTTGGATCGACAATCAGACTCATTAACGCATTAGTTTTACCACAATTACTACCACCAATAATTGCACACCGTATTGTGTTTGGTAATAAATCACCATGACGTTTCTTCTCAACTAAACCATCACCACTTTTTTCTGTAATTATATCAAGGTTTATAACTGGCAACTTCAGTGCTTGTTTCTTGTACTCCATTATGCACAAGACTGATGAAAATTAGTATAAATTCACTCGTGTTATAGAAAAAAATCAGTCTGATAGCAACTATGATTGAGCATACATCAAATAAAAACAAAAGAAATAAAAATCATAGGGGCAAAGGATTGATTAATAAACTCATAAATAAACTACCAATAGAATTACATTTTCCTGGTTATTCATATTGTGGACCAGGAACCAAACTAGAAAAATGTTTAGCTCGAGGTGATACTGGAATAAATCCACTGGATGCAGCTTGCAAAGAGCACGATATTGCATATTCTAAAAATCCTGAAAATATTACTGCAAGACACGTAGCTGATAAAATTTTAGCAAATAAAGCTGCTAAACGAATTTTTGCTAAAGACTCAAGTCTGAGTGAACGAGCTGCTGCTGCACTGGTATCTGGTACGATGAAGTTAAAAACAAAATTAAGTTTGGGCTATCATGATAAAAAAAAATAAAAATAATTGTAAAAATAAAAAGAAAAAAACATTAAAAAAAACTATAATGAAAAAAAAAAATTGCAAAAATGGTGGGAATTTATCAAGAAAAAAATCATCTGTCACTGGTACAAAGAAGAAGAAGAAGAAGAAGTCTAATGTAGTAAAAAAAAAATATCATTTTCAAAAATCGTTCAAGCTGCTAAATGTGCAATGAAAAATTCTAATGATTCAAAAATTTCAATTAAATCTGCATTAAAAGGTGCAAGAGAAGCTGTCAAGAAAAGTGGTGGTAAAAGTAGCATTATTTTACCTAGAGTTTTACCAGTTGCAAAACACATTGGTGGTGCATTACATAAAAGTGGTATGGGACTCTATCTAACTCAAAAAACTTCAATTGATGCTACCTCAGAGAGCTTTGACAGACGAGGATTTATTAAAATTTACAAAACAATTAAAAATAACTAATTTTCGAGGAGTATTTATGCGTAATGACATGCCAAAAAGTGGCTCCTGGAATCAAGAGTGTGGCATTGTTAATTTAGATGATAAAAAAAATCCAGGCACACACTGGGTTGCATATAAAAAACTCAACAAGAATTTAGCAATATATTTTGATAGTTTTGGCAATTTACAACCTCCCAAAGAACTCGTCACTTATCTTGATGTTGGTAGCATCAATTTTAATCATAAACGTTATCAAGGTTAGAATACATTTAATTGTGGGCATTTATGTCTTGCATTTTTGTGTGAAAAACTATAAAAGAGAAGAATTAATGAATTAATAATTAGTCTTCATCATACATTGGTCATGTGCGATACGATAACCTTAACATTAACTGGTAATTCATCAACTCTTGAGGCACAAAATTTTCCACCAATTGAATTATCAAAAGATAAAAGCTATTAACTAGCACTTATTTCATTTCTGTCATTCAATTCAATACCGAATATTGATGTTGACAATAACAAAATTACATGTTTCGGTGCTGAAAAAAATACTGTAATTACAATACCAATTGGCAGTTATGAAATTGATGATCTTGCTGCAGGATTAGAGACACAAAAAATTAAATTGAAATATAATAAAAATACTCTAGATTCGTGTATTAAAAGTGAAAGGACCATTGATTTTACATGTGCTGGATCACCATCAAGTTTACTTGGATTTAAAGCAAGACGATTGGAAGCTGGGCAAATATATGTGTCTGATTTACCAGTGAATATTATAAAAGTAAATACAATTAGAATAGAGTGTAATATTACAACTGGTGCTTATGTTAATGATAAAAAAGTTCATACAATACATAACTTTTTCCCTGCTGTACCAGCTGGCTATAAAATAATTGAATCACCAGCAAATCCAATTTATTTGCCAATAACTGGAAAGACAATTGATTATCTACAATTAAAAATTGTAGATCAAAACGATAAACCAATTAATTTTCGAGGTGAGACAATTACAATAACACTATATGTAAAAAGCAAGTAATGGGTATTGCTTTTGATTCGCGTGCTATAAAACGAGGATTTGGATATAAAAGCATCCCATTATGGAAACAACCGGTCAGTCTGAATCAAGCAATCAAGAGGTTAACACCACAGAATATAATTTATCTAAAAAGTCTAGGACTCAAAGTAAAAAATTCTGGACTTGGAATTTCACTTGGTTCAACATAACTTGTCTGAATTGTTTTACACATCAACATGATTGTATCAACGCACCAGTCCAATTCAATGATGATATAACCAACTATGAGTATCATAGACATCAAGCATTTGGATCATCAAGCTTCAATAATAGTGATGAAATTAGAATAACTATACAAAATCGAGACTTGTTCATTCTACCATCAAAAAGTTACATACATATAAGTGGAAAATTGAGTGAAAAAAATGCTGCTACTGCACCAGAAGGTATTAAACTGGTTCACAATGCAATGTGTTTTTTGTTTGAGGAAATACGCCATGAATTAAATGGTGTATTAGATGATAATTCAAAAAATGTTGGTATTACATCAACAATTAAAAATTATTTGTCATTAAATTCGAAAATGAATTATGAAAATGCTGGATGGTTAAATTGTAAAAGTGAACATAAACTAACAAATGAGGCTGGATATTTTGATATATGTTTGCCACTAAAAATGCTACTAGGCTTTGCTGAAGATTATCAAAAAATCATCGTCAATGCTAAGCATGAAATTATTATGATACGTTCTCGCTCTGATAAAAATGTTATTGTTAGAAATGATAATACAGTCCTAGCAGAAGTTGATTTTGATTTAAAAATTACAAAAATCGAATGGCTTGTACCATACGTAAGTCTTTCTAATAAAAACAAAATGGAAAGTACATACAAAAAGATCCAGTTATTTCAATTGGATTTAGAAGCTGGGATTTGTATGAATATCCAATATTACCAACAACAAATCATCACATTTGGACAGTGAAGACATCAACACAATTAGAAAAACCTCGTTATGTGATTCTTGCATTTCAAACAAATAGAAAAAATGTATGGAACTCAAATATTACAGATTTTGATCATTGTAATATAACAAATGTCAAATTATTTCTTAATTCACAAATTTTTCCATATAGAAATTTAAATCTTGATATTGAAAAAAATTAATTTTCTCTTTTATATGACATGTATGCAAATTTCGGAGAGTCTTACTATGAAACAAAGCTTGATTTGTTAACAAAAGACTTTTTTATCAACCGAACTTTATTTATTGTAATTGATTGTAGCAAGCAGAATGAACTACTAAAACTGGTGCTGTTGATGTGCGTCTAGAATTTGAATCGAAAGAGAATTTTCCAGCAAATACATCTGCATATTGCTTGATACTACATGATAATATAATCCAGTACAAACCAATAAGTGGCATAGTACATAAACTAACATAAAATTAAATTTTAATAAGTAGACATTTAAATAGAAAATGTTAATTTCAGTGCTAGACAATAATAATAATAACAATGTAAATAAATATTAAGGATTATTCAATAAAATTAAAAAAAAAACTTGAATTTCTTTGTTTTTGATTCTTTATTTATAATTTCATTACTTCATCATCAAAATTACAATCATTTATTACAAAATCATCATCAAATATTATATCTCGATTGTCCACATCATTACATGCCATAATTAAGGTGCCTTTTTTTACAGCTTCTTCAGTTCAGAAAATTCCTTCTCGTCTGCATTGAAAAGATCTGCAAATCTTTTGGGCAGGTACAGGTAGAAGCTGTTGTCGATTTCCACTGTTGCTGCACCACCAAATTTTCCTCCAACAAATTTCTGCAGTTTGGTCACCTTGTAGACAACATTTTTTTTCGAATCTTTCAATGATTTGCGGTGTTTTGGTTTTTGGAGTTGTCTTGTTTTTGTAAATGCCATTTTGCTCATCTAAAACATTTGAAGATAAAACAAATTTTATAAGTATCGATATTATTTTTACATCTTGTTATTATAAAAAAAAAATTGTCATTCTTTAAATTTGAATAAATATATTAAATAAAATAACTTACGTATTGGACAGTGAAGAAACTTTTAACTTTAAAGTTGGATTTGTTTTGTTCTTGTGTTATTCGATCAAGAAACTGATGCTGATAGATCCGAAAACTGCAGTTTATATACTATTGCGAATTCTCTCCCACCAAATTATACATTTTCTATTGGTGCAGATATTTTTTTAAAATATTTTTTAACTTTTCTAAATGGTTAAAAAATGTTTAGTGGGTGTGAGTTAAAAATCTAAAAAATTCTTTGATGTTTTGAAAATGTGGGGGAATACCTAGAAGTTTAAAATTTATTTTGTAGTTGCAAATTATTTTTTTTAAATCGACATTTATCATTTATTTGTACAATAGCCTGCTGTTTTTTAACTTTTTTAGCTAGAATATAATCATTAATTTTAAAATTTCATTGTGTTTTTTTTTTCTTTAGAAATTTTTTAACAATAATTTATAATTTCTCAGCAAAAAATTTCAAAGAAAAATTTCTAAAGATCAAACATTTTTTAGAAAATTTTTCTTTGAAATTATATTTTCTAAATATTTCTGAAAATTTTTTGCTGAGAAATTATAAATCATTCGTTCATGACACACAAGAGACATTTTTTATTTTCCAACAAGTTTGGACTTGCACGAATGTAAAAGTACTAAGGAAAAGAATAAAAAAAAATGAAATTCAATGACAAAATTAATTTTCAGTTGATAAAAAAATATTTTATTCATTTTATTTCAATAAACAATTATACATTTTAATTTAATTTAATTTCATTGCATTGTTGGCAATCCCTTATTGGAACATAGTAAAAAAGTCCAACATCATCATCAGCATCATTTTGAACAGGATGTTTTTGGCATCTCTTCATCTTTGAAATCATGGGATTTGTTCGTTGTTGTACAGATAATTTTTCCCATACTTCATCAATTTCATAAGCAGCAAACTTTACAATTGCACATATTGGAAGAGCTGCAATATCTTTTTTTGTTAAATCATTCAAATTTTCAACTGCACAAAAATGAACAATAGATTTTTTTTAATTTGCCCTTGTTGAGAATGCCTTCATATACCAAGATTTATATCTTTGTGCATTTTCATATGCACATTTATATGATGCACAAAGAGGATGTGATTTTGCATGACGTATGGCTGGATGCTCATCTTCTAAGATTTTTATGCTTGGACAACCCAAGTCTTCCAAGTTGAATATTGTTATTGGATTATATCGTAAAACAAAAATTAACCATTTTTTCTTATCTTCACCTTTAACAAACACATATTCGAATTTTCCACTAAATGTTTGATTAACTATTGAATCCACTTCGTCATACTTTTCAATACCACTTTTCCATGCAATTCCATGATAATTATTTTCACAGTCTGCAACAGTCATCTGATATTCATTGCTTAAGTGCACTCTATCACAAGGTGATTGAAATATTTTTATAATTGGAGAAATTCTTGGACAAAGTGGTAGAATAGCTAATTCTTTTAAAACAAACAATCCATTAGGTTCTTGAAAGCCTTGGAAATCGAGAAAAGCAGACATTTTTTTTCTAATTTTAATTCAAGAGAATGTTGTCCAGAAAAATTATGTGGCAGACTAATCACATAAAAATCTTTCCAATATGTCAGACTAATAAATACATCCCTACCACTATATATACAGTATAATCTCTCTATAGTGACATTCTCTATAGTGACATCGAGCGTGACCGTAGGAGAATTTTTTCCCTCACTACAGACTGTCCCTACATGTGTTGGTGAATATCGGTGTGTCTCGGATGCGCAACATTATGCGCAATGAGATGACACACCGATATGCACCAATACATACATCTATACATTTTGATACACGTTGTCCTGTTTATTTACTTATGCAAATTAATTGAATTGTATGTATGTATTTTTTTTTTAATAATATTTACATGCATAAATGTTTATGTTATATTTAATTTTTCTCTAAAAAATAATTTGTATGTTATATTTTTCATCATTTAATAAACGTTAAATTATATAATTAATCAATATGCCACATGAACTTGATAATAATAAAAGAAAGAGTGTAACAGTCCAGGATAAACTTAGTGCGTTAGATCAAATAGAAAAAGAAAACATTTCAATTTCTAAAATTGCTGAAAACTTGGGTGTCAAACACTCCACAGTATGTGCGTGGAAAAAAGATGAAAAATTATTAAATATGGAACGAGAAAGAGTTCATGCTGTCCAAGCCAACAACATCAAACGACTTCGTCAAGTGGGAAATCCTGTTGTTGATCAAGCAACATGGCAATGGTTCAAAGATCAAAGAAAAGCAGGTGCACCATTAAGTGGTCCTCTCATTAAAGCTCAGGCAACTTTTTTTTGGCAAAATCTTGGAACTTCTAAAAGTTTTAAAGCTAGTGATGGTTGGTTGGACAAGTGGAAAAAACGTCATAACATCAGAAGTATAACTTTGAGTGGAGAAAAAAAATCTGCTGATTATGAAAGTGCAACTCAGTATCGTGATAAATTCAGACAAATTGTTCAAAATGAAGGAGTTACTGCTGATCAAATTTTCAATGCTGATGAAACAGGTGTTAATTTCCGTCAGATGCCAAAAAAAAGTTTATGTGCAAGAAGTGAAGTTGGTGCATCTGGATTTAAAGTGCAAAAAGAAAGAATAACGGCTATGGCTTGTAGCAACGCATCTGGTAGCATCAAGTTACCTTTAGTCGTTATTGGTAAATCAGCTAAGCCAAGAGCAATTAAAAATTTACAACACTTGCCAGTCAGCTATAAGCACCAAAAAAGTGCCTGGATGTCCAGTGACATATTTTCAAGCTGGTTTTATGAAGAGTTTATTCCATTTGTAACTAAAGAGCTTGAAAAAAAAAAAATACCACTCAAGGCTATTCTTTTTGCAGACAACTGCAGTGCGCATGGACAAAATTTAAAAAGTGGTGATATGGAAGTAATTTTTTTACCACCAAACACAACCTCGATTCTTCAACCGATGGATCAAGGTTGTTTACAAAATTTAAAAATGATATACCGAAAAAAACTTATGACATTCGTTGTCAAAGAAGTAGCAACAGGGAAAAGTCTTCCTGATGTTTTGAAAAGCATCACAATGCGAGAGGTGATTTTTTGGCTTTCTGATTCATGGGATATGGTGACAGTGTCAACAATAATAAAATCCTGGAAATCAGTAAGTCAACATTTATGCATATATATTTTCTTTATATTATTAATATTTATATATTAAATAAATTATATATTATATATATTATATATTTTATATTATATATTATATATATTATTTTTTATACATTGTGTTTAACGTTCTTTATGAAACTGATACTTTAACTCTTTTAGTTGGGGCCTGGAATTGAATCAATAATATCTTCTACCGAAATTACTTCAGACGATTCAAACAGTCATGCTGATTGTACCCATGAATTTCAACATATTTTAAATGATGATACCAGTGATGGTCATGTGAGTGAAAGTCAAATTGAAGCATGGTTAAACTGTCCAACAGTTTTAAATGAAGATAAATGTCTAACACCTCATGAAATTGTTGAATGTTTAACAGTCAATCAAGAAATTACAAGTAAAAATGATACCTCAACTAATGACAATACCCAAGAGTCACAGAGTATAAGTTTAAAAGATGCTGAAACGAGTCTCGATAAATTAATACAGTTTTGTAAATTTCAAAATCAAGATACACAACTTTATTTACCAATTTTGCAAGTACTGAAAGAAGTCATCTCGAAGGACAATTTAAGTCCTCATTAAATTATTTTTTTTAAAATTATTTTAAAGGTATTAAAAAATAAAATTATTAAAACAAGTCCTTGGTGATATAAGTAAATTTATAAACAAAAATATGTCACTAGTCATATCAGTATGTAAATTAAAACATACATATATATATATATATATATATATATATAATAATATATATAATTTTGTTATGAATAGTTATATTTTATAAAATAAAAAAATTATTAAAAAAATTATTTTAAATCATTTTCTATTTTAAATCATATAAAATGTTTGGTATGTACTCATTGATTAGGTGATACACACATAAATATTTTTGTGTATGTGTGTGACGTATGTATGTATGTATGTATGTATGTATGTATGTATGTATGTATGTATGTATATCTCTCGCATTCTCACACTATATCCGTCGCGCTCACTCAATTCCCCTTGACGCGAGAGTGGGAGACGCTCTCTATAATAAATTCCAAGAATTTGAGCCCCGACGATGTCACTATAGAGAGATTATACTGTACTTAACTCCCACTTTCTCATTTTTTTTATTTATTTATTAATTATTTTAAACACTTGTGCGACATCTATAATTCATTAACAATGAATAATAAACTTTTAATAAACAATTTTTATAAACAATTTTGAATATTTGTAAATTTATTAAAAAATTTATCAAAAAAATTTAGTAATCATGTTATAATAATCTTCAAAACACAATCTTCAACAATATGTTCATCTGGTCCTGAGCATTAGGCTTTGGACTTCCACCCAGAGGACCCGAGTTCGAATCCAGATCGGGGCAAAAAATATTTTTTTTCGAACATAAAAAAAAAAACAAAATGGCTGCTCGAAAAAAAATGACGTCACAAAAAAACCGCGAAAACCGCGAACACGATCATTTAATTGAACAGCAGGGGGGTTTGATATCAAACTGTCCCAGAACCCGCTTTGGTACACTACTGTGTTGGACCGTCAAATTCATCTGAATTTTCGCCTCGATGTTGATAATGTTCGATGCAGCGTTTATATTGAAGAAAATCTTTTTTTGATTCAAATTTTTCTGGTAATTTATTCCACACAGTATTTATTGAATTTGGTCCAAGTAGAAGAATATATCTTTCAGGTAAATTTGCAATATCTTATGTTGTCATTTTTTCCAGACTTCCAAGATGACAAAATAGTTGAACAGATTTCTTCAATGATGAAACTGATCCCCAGGTAGCTTGAAACCATGCTCGTAGTTTAAGTACATTATCCAATGCACATGTTAGATTTATTAATTTTTTGAGATGGACACTTTGATGATTACTAATTTTGTAACACATATTATTTGATAATTTACTAAGTGCTGGACAATCCATGTCATTTAAATCAATAATAGTCTTCTCATCCTCTAAAAAATTGTTGAGTCATTTTTTTTTCTCATAACCTTTTACATATTCATAAACTGACGATTCAAGACTATTATTTATAACTTTTTTATGTTCATTGTAATCAACATGACCAGAATTCCAGAAAAGTCCATGTATATTTCTAGTCAACCAACTATTTGAGATTTTGCAAGCAGACGACAATGTACTTCTATCGAACGAAGGTTCAAAAATTACCCACTTGACATCATTTTCTTGATTTAAATTTGCTATTGCAAATTCTTCAACAATGAATCCGTTATTATCATTACGGAATCCTTGAACATCAATAATATATTTAACCATTCTGATCAAAATTTCTTTGGAGACTGCATTTTAATAATTTTTTCTATTTATAAAACAATGGAACGCGCGCAAATTAGTATCAAATTTCTATTTTTTGTTTATAAAATAATTTGAAACGTAGGCACTTTAAATATAACAAAATATATGCTTACTTGCATTCTTTATATATTATAACTATTATTTACAATAAATATATTTTCTTATTTATAATTATTCGGAGTCATAACCCCAAGGTAAGGTATCAATTCCACCATTTTGATCAAGAGCAAGTTTATCATCAGCCCAGCTGAGTGCAACTTTACTCTGTACAATAGTACGCACTTGATGATCTTTGCTCAGTATTAAATGTTGATTTTTTTTCAATATTTGATGATCAAAAAGACATGACATATAATTATCAAAATTTACATCTTTTAAAACTGAACCTTTTACACCTTTTGCTTTTTTGTAAATTTTGACACTTGAGTTTGACACTTTATAACTATACAATTTGGCTTTTAAACCAGCATAATCAGTTATAATTTTACTATTATTTTCGCCCTTCATCAGACCAATAACTTTTTTAATGACTCTTGGCATATCATAAATAATAGAATAAGGCTATCCGCACCATTTCCTTATATATAACGCATGAATAAAGTGTAAATAACGCTTAAATATCGTGAAAGTAATGGCGTCTAAAAAAATTAATTTCTCTAGAAAAAACAAACTTACACTATGTTTTTTAAAAACATATTACAGCAAATTCAATATATTTAACGCAAATATAACGTGCACTTAAAGCAGAGATAATGCAAAACTATTATATTTTTAACGCAATATTGACGTTTACTTAAAGCGCAAATGGAGCAAATTTGCTATATTTTTAACACAATACTAACGTTTGTTTAAAGCAAAAATAAAGCAAAAATAATCTATTGTTGGATGTATTAAGCAATAAATAAATTACTTAGTGAAACCACCAATTTTTATTGATGTACCAGGTGAATTGGTTGATATACCAATTGGTATAAAAATATTAGTCAAATTTATTTATTATTTTATTTTTATTGTATTACAAAAGATACTTTTTTATCATGATACAATATTAATTTTTTTTTTTTTTTGTGTATTTATCCAAAAACAAGTTAAAAAGTATTAAGTTTTTATGATTGATTGATGACGATAAATTGAGATAAATTTAATTAATAGCTGAAGAAACAAAGAATAATAGAAATAAAAAAAAAATATAATTATTAATTTGTTTTTAACTTGGCATTTTCTATATTTAAAATACCATTCAAGTTGAAAAGTATTAGATTTTTTTCAAATTCTGTTTTTTATTTTACAACTAATTTTGATTTATGTTGAATTTTTTTTTTTTTCTTGAATATTGTGCATTTAATTTCTTTCATACTTGCACGACCAATCTTTTTAGTTTGAGGTGGCAGAACAATTCCAGATATCTTTGTATCATCTGTTAATGACAAGTTTGCAAAACTACTGTCAATAATATTTGTGATTGATTCTTTTGCATGAACAACAACGTTTTTTGTCCATTCTCTTTCTATATTTTTTAATCTATTTAATTCATAATCAATATTTTTATTATTGAGTTGACTTATATTATTATTTAGATTTTCTATTATATTTTTAAGAGATTTTTTTATTTTAGCTTCAGTCACTACGTCTTCTTCTTCATGATCTTTTTTTTTTTGAATATTATCATTGATATTTTTTAGTAATAAATAACGAGTCTTTAATTTTTCACCAACACAGTAATAAGTCATAAAAAATATTGTTTTTAATGTCCAGTGTAAATCTGACAGCTTTTCTTTTCGACTCATTTTGCTGATTGATGGACCATGATGTAATTCAACCTTTGGTTCACTTGGTATATTATTTTGTTTTGCTTCTATATCAAAATGACACCAACGTGTACATAAGCTTTTTGTAAACACTGGTAGCTTGAACAGATTACGAACAGCTAAGATATGCCTGCAAATTAATAATTGTGCAGTCCATTTGGAACAAGTACAATTTATTGGTGTCACAAAAATAGTTGCATCTTTTGTTACCACTTTACATTTTTTAATTATACTATCAACAACTTGCAATTTTACAGAGTTATAATTTTCAATATCGTATTTAACTTTTTCAAATGCAAATGGTGTAAGATATTTTTTAAACATACCGAGAACACTGTCACTGGGTAAAGGCTTAGCATCAATTTTCATATTTAAATTGGCTCTTTTAAATCGTTGGTGATCCTTACGATACTTTAACCAATCACATAAATTTTTTAATGCATTTGTTAATGTATCGTTTGGTTTTAACCATTCAGGATTTTTCAATTTAGAATTATTTGACTCAACTCTATTGTTGGATAAATTACCTAAGTTGACCACTCTATTCATGCCATATGTTGTCCATTCAAGTCGTATAGGATGCCAATTAATATTAAAATAATCTAAAACTTTTTTATTACCTTCAGCAACTTTGCAGAATTTTTTATACAACTCCTCGTATTTACTTTCTGTAGTACAATCACTCATTTTATTTAAAAGTTCTAAGCATTCATCAACCACCATCCATGAAATTTTCATTTTTCTAGTGCTGATGTTTGTCTTGAAAGTTTTCTTTGTATGAAATTTGCACAACAGTGTAGTAGTGTGTGGAAAAACTTCATTGATAACTGAACGCTCAACAAGATCTTTATCAGTCATAAAACTTTTAATATTTTGACAAACTTCTTCACCATGACTTTCTTTAAAAACATTAAATAACCATTTCAGTGTTACAAGTGTTTCATTAGCAAGGATTCCGATGCCAACGAATTGAGTTTCACCATAATTATCTTCAACAGCAAACAATTGTAAAATAAATTTACGTTTGAACAGTTTATAAGTGCCATCAGTAAAAATAACTTCTGGAAATCTCTTCATATCGATTTTCATTGAATCTGTCGTGAAGTATAATGCTTGAAATACACCATTCGAATCATAAACATGAACATCAGCATCTAAAATATAGTAAACATATCAAGTTAATTGTACTCGTTCATTTTTATATAATCGTACATATAAAAATTAAATTGAAATGAAAAATTGTTTATAAATAACTTGAAGCCAATTAAATACTGATTTATTCGTTTTAAGAAATGAAAATAATCTATTTACTACTTGGTACATCAATCAGGCTATCTGTAATATTCAATATTTTAAAAGCAAAGTTAACATTTCTTCATAGCAAAGATAAAGCAAAAATACCGCAACGTTAACATTTATTTATAGCAAAGATAACGCAAAAATACCACAAAGTTAATATAATAATAACGCAAGAATAATCTATAATAAGATATGAAATTTTTAAATGAATTTATAAAAAAAAATTGTATTTAACTTGACCGGACTGCTGATTATAGGCAATCAAATATATACCTGTCTTACTTGAAGCACCAAGTGTTTATTAGTTTAATAAGTTTATGTATATATCGAAAAATGTAAAAAATACTTACTTTGCTCTTGAGAAAGAAATTCAAGTGCCACTTTCAAAGTATCATCATCAGCATTTCGTAATTTTTTAATTATATTATCCAGATCTTTTCTATATATATGTTTTTTTGTTGTTCTTTGTAATTTTTGTCTTATTCCACGTTTTCTACATCCCATACGGTAATACTCTTGAACCATTTTTTGCTCAGCATTGTTTAACTTTCTATTTTTACATAATTCATCTCTATATTCCTAAAAACAGTAATCACATATATTAGTTGTAGCAAATTCGATAAATTAATTTTGAATCATTTTTTAGAAAAATTAGAATATATATATATTAATATTATTGTAATACAAATATTATTGTAATAATGTATTACAATAAAACTGTTTGGATATAATGTATTTATATCATAAATTAAAAAAATCAAGAATAAATAAATATAAGTTAGCTGAATGTTAGATTAGACGAGTATACCTCAAGTCCGTCATGATTAGTATGATGGTCAATTAATTTTCGAAGAACCAGTTCATTCGTTTTTAAATCGACAGAAAGATACATACATGCTTCACATCCTCTTTTTAATGTGCTGAAAAAATTAAACAACAATTATATCAATTCTCAATTGATTATATGTATAGCTGAAGTAATAATTATTAAGATAACAAAATATACTTCATGTGAATTTTAAATATAAATAAAATAATATAAGAATTGATGTATATATTTATTTATGTATTAATCATTCGAAATATCTATATTTTTTTAAGGAATTAATTTTATAAAATAGATAAATGATAATTGATAGTCTCAAGTTAAACTTACGAGCTCGTTCGTTTCCCAGTTCCTTCACTGCCACGATGCTTGCCATATACACAAGTAAACGTAACATTTTTGTATTTTAATTGTTTATTAGACGACAATGTTGTATGTTTCTTAACAAAATCTTGTTGTACTTGACTTTGATATTCGTTGAAATCATTTTCAAAGTTTTGGTAACTAAAAAACCTCTTGTTCGGATATAAAATTTTTATTTTATTATCCATTCTACATAAAAAATAAATATAATTTGATTTAAATTTGAAATTTAACATATTAAAGAAAATCTATATTAAAAAAAATAATTTCAATGATACTTACAGTTTATTTTATCAAATAATAAATTAATATATATATTTATGATAATATAATTTTGTTATATATACACTGTGTAGTTTTGTTGATCTAATAGAATTACACAATATTTACGAGTGACCAACAGTTTTTATGAATTTGAATCCAAAATTTGCTCACATGGTAAGTCTTCTTTATCGGCAGAACTTCAGCAACAGTGTGTGTCACTTTGTATGTAAACAAACGAATCAAAAAAAAAAAAAAAACAACTACAACAGTATTAGTGCGTATTAGACCAGTTCATTCTTGTCCAAAAAAAAAAAAAAAAAAAAGACAACGGTCAAAATTACACAGGCACAATAAACATTACAAAAAAAGGTAAGAAACTGAATTATTATTTAATTAAATTATTCATTAATGATATTATATTATAATATTTAACATTTAAACAAAATATTTTTCTAAAACCGTGTAATATTTAATATATATGTTAATATAAATGCAGCAGTTTGTTTGGTATCAATTTTCACACTGGTAATGTTTCTTAAATAATTAATGAGGGATTACTGTCAATTAATTATCAAATTTTGCACTTATTTATTCGTTGTTAAAAAACAATTTTATTGTCTATTTATGTTTATTTAATGTATCAACTATTTTAGACTTCAGTGTCTCGTCACACAAGAATGAAAACTTCAGTAAAAAACAAATGAAATCAAAGTGACTACGTGCTTGTGTCTAAAAAAAGGGTGGGTGTAGAGAGACGTTGTGATAGATTTTTTTTTGCGCAATCTGTTGATTTATAATTTTTTGCTGTATTAATAAAATTAATAAATTGTTAGTAATAAAAATTTATGATGATAAAAGAGTATTTTTTAAAAAAAAAATAAATAAAAAGAATAATTTGATACATAATTTTACAGATGAGGATCCAGCGTAAGTTCAAAGACTACGAAAGTGTAACAGAGTTTATGGATAAAAAATGTGGTGAAAATTATACGTTTTCCAAGACTGGAAATAGACTTACAGATACTGTACAAAAAAAAAGAAAGAATAAAGTTGACGAAAAACTGCAATATTCTCGTCTTTTGTTCAATTGTAGTAAAGGTGGTACTTTTAATTCGAAAGTCAGTCCTGGTAAACGTCAAAGAAAAAAAATGTAAGTAAGAAGTATTATATATGAATACTAAAATAAATTTAAAAAAACTGAAGAATTATTTTTTTTTTTGGTGTTGTATTAATTGAGTTGATTATTCATCAATTAAAATTTTATTGAAATGCAGATGTTTTTATTTTAGTAAATAATAACATGATTTTTTTTAATTAGGTCCAATAAAGTTGGATGTCCAGCACATTATAAATTTCTTCCATCAACATCAGGAAAGTTTTTGGAATTAAAATCATATGAAGAAAAACATACATGTATAGAGGAAGATGATGAAGGTAAAATTGTATTATGTTTGATGAAATTGATTATTAAATTGCTATTCAACATGAAATAATTGATATATAAATATACATTAATTAGATTATGAAATCTATATATTTTTAATGATTTTATATTTTATTAATTACAGATTTGGAAATGTCATTGGAACATAACTCAATGTCTAATACATCTGCTGAATCATCAAACTCTTTATCAGCAGAAATAACTGAAAATTCAAATGATGTTAATGGCCAATCAGCTGATCTAGATCCACTTATGTTAAATTCAACAGAAGATCTAAACAGCACAAACACAATCGATTGTGCTTCAATCAATGACACATCAATCATACCACGTGATGAAACACACGACATAAATGATGGTAGTACAAATAACTTGAATTTAACATTTGACATTCAATCAAGTAAAAACACTCATAATGAAACCTCCAGTTCAACGTCAACAATTATAGTGGATGAAGGTAATAGAAACAAAAAAAAAATACAGAAAAATAATGAGTCAAACAAAATAAAATTTTATACAAAAGACTGTAAATCAAAATCACCAAAGTTAACAAAAAACAAAACTCCAGCTGATATTAAAATTGCTAAAACCTATAAAAGTAAAGGAAGACCAAAAGGCAGAAAAAATATTAAAAAACCTGAAACTGGTGAACCCATGATGTATGAAAAAAAGACTATGTCAAAAAAAATTGAAGACGTTCTAGACTCACTGATTGGAGAAGAAAAACGTATAGAAGTAATTAGTAAAAAAAGCAAAATTGATGAAGCTGATATACCAACCAAGCCAGAGTTAATACCTGATTGTCTTGTTGATAATGAAGAAATAAAATCAAGAACATTGAAAAAATATTTTACGTCAAAAGCATTTGAAATATTAAGAAACAAGTTAGAACAGAAAAAAGAAAATGATAAATATACTTGTCCTGTATGTCAAGAAGATTTGGATGGGACAGCAATACAATGTGACAGTTGTTTGTATTGGTTTGATTATCCATGTGTTGGGTTGGATGGGGATGATGAGACAACTGAAGAAGAGGTACCTGTGTGGTTTTGCAGAGATTGCATTCAAAATGCCAAGTTAAAAACTAATTAATAATTATTTTTTTTTTTTATTTCTATTATTCTTTGTTTCTTCAGCTATTAATTAAATTTATCTCAATTTATCGTCATCAATCAATCATAAAAACTTAATACTTTTTAACTTGTTTTTGGATAAATACACAAAAAAAAAAAAAAATTAATATTGTATCATGATAAAAAAGTATCTTTTGTAATACAATAAAAATAAAATAATAAATAAATTTGACTAATATTTTTATACCAATTGGTATATCAACCAATTCACCTGGTACATCAATAAAAATTGGTGGTTTCACTAAGTAATTTATTTATTGCTTAATACATCCAACAATAGATTATTTTTGCTTTATTTTTGCTTTAAACAAACGTTAGTATTGTGTTAAAAATATAGCAAATTTGCTCCATTTGCGCTTTAAGTAAACGTCAATATTGCGTTAAAAATATAATAGTTTTGCATTATCTCTGCTTTAAGTGCACGTTATATTTGCGTTAAATATATTGAATTTGCTGTAATATGTTTTTAAAAAACATAGTGTAAGTTTGTTTTTTCTAGGGAAATTAATTTTTTTAGACGCCATTACTTTCACGATATTTAAGCGTTATTTACACTTTATTCATGCGTTATATATGAGGAAATGGTGCGGATAGCCTTATTCTAAATAATATTTAGTGGATAATCAGATGTATCAAATCTTTCCAAGTTTTCTTTCATTTTTTCATAAATATCAGGCACTTCAAACCATAGAATCAATGAATCAGTATCCATATACAGTGCTTTGGCTTTATCGTCTTTGAAGTTTTTTTTAATATAATTGCAGTAAAAATCATAAATCCAAATTTTTGAAAGACTCATATTGTAAACCCTGAATAAATTGGTTTATTATAAATTATTTTAACTCTTGACATTTCAATAATTGCAATATCATGTTTATAAATTGAACAACTGTGAAAATTGGGTTTCGCTATCAGTGATTTTGCTCCATAGCGACCCTCCCATTTTGTCACCAATTTGACATCTTTTTCTTTTCTCACATTTTGCATTGTTTTACCATACACACTGTTGTTCATTAATTTGAAAAAATTTTTACCAAAATCAGTGGTCGCTTGCTGACGCATACCAGTATTCAAATCTATATATTTTTTCAGCCATGGACTTTGTTTAAATTTTAATACTCGATGAATTTTGTTTAATTTCATGCCAAACTCTAAACACATTTTAAAATTTCTATAATGTATCACATAATTTTTCTTTGAATAAAGTGTCGTCATTAATTTTGATTGTTTTGAATCTGGTGCTATGAAATATTCTGGACATAATGGTAAATCTTTATGATAATGATGTAAATTTTTTGGATACTTTAGATCAACCTCTAAAATATATCTAATCTCAGATTCATTTGATAAATTTGTCACATTAATATTTAAATTATTTTCCCACTGAAAGTCTCCATAAGGAAGATATTGACTCATACCTGCACCATATAAATTATTTACATCGAAATACATGATATATGATTCTTCTTCATCTAGATTATATTTATCACCCATATATCTATTGTTTGCTCTTGCATATCGATTCATGCATTGTGCCACACTACCTCTTATCCCTTTCTCAATGAAAAGATGCATTGCTGGGTTTGTCAAAAGTTCAAGTTTCAAACCTGTATACTTTAACATTGCATCAAATGCTAGACCTAATGCAGTGAAATAATGAAGTGAATCTAGACTGTATGTTCATAGACAGCTCAAACGAAAATTTTCAAAAATATCTGCCAATAAAAGCACATCAGTTTAAAAATATAAACCAGAATATTCTCCTAATGTCTTTATTTTAAATTTTTCCCAAATATTTTTGGCATGTTCATAATCTTCGTTTGATATGTCAGAATTATTTAATTCCGAAAAAAATTCATTTTTCGGTGGAAGAGCTTTTTCATTTAATTTTTCCCATGAGTCAATATATTCGTAGGGAAATACACCTTTTCTACACAATAAATTGAAATATTCACTATTGCATTCACTACGTGTTATAATTTTTTGGTCATTGCTCAAATCAGATGATAATCTATCTATACTACTTGGCATAAATCTGTATGAGTCAATGAATCGCAATTTTACAACAGTTTTATCGACTTTTTTCGTGAATGAAATATATTTTTCCTTATTTATTGGTAAAATGTGTATTCGACCCTAAAATGTCTTGCAGAGACCTCGAATTAAAAAATGACAATCATATCCTGATAAATTGTGCATGACGACAGGTATGCACAATTTATCAGGATGATGAGCTAAATTTTCCAATTCTTTGATGAACCATTCAATACAGTTTTCACCACGATTCATTCTGTAGTATGATAATGAGTCATCAAAACTACACTTTACGTAGTATGCTGCACTGTCTGGAATATGTTCGTTGGTCTCTGTTTTATCAATTGGCTGGAGGATGCATTCTAAGTCGGCATAAACGACAAATGCTGCAAGTTCTTTGTATCGGTGATTTTTGAATTTTAATATATTATCATCTTCTTTTGACATAATCATTCGTGCTTTATTGATTTGACAATAATCAGACAAATGTTTTTCTAAATATATTTGTGATGGAAAATGGTTAAGACATCTGTCAAAAATATATAAACGACCATTAGCCTTGCTGACTTGTGAGCTTACCAAACGTGATAAATTTTTAATTAATGCAAAATGGAAAATTTTTTTTCTTTTTTCTGTTTGTCAACATAATTTTCATATTCTTCATCAACTTCCATATCACTCTCATCGTCAGCTGAAAAACATTTATCATCAAAAATATTATTTTGATTGGTGACATCTTTTTTTTTATTATCATTTTCGTTTTTATCAACTGCCAATACACGAATCGTTTTGTTATCACTAATATTATCACTCAAAAATATAGGAGCAATTATACTTTTTTTTGGATTACTTGAAACAATTGCGTAGACATTGATTTTTAAATTATTTAATTTTTCAAATTTTGGTATGTCTGGCAGCTTCATTGAAAACGATATTCCATCATATGATAATATTCTACTGAAATGTGACCCAACAAGACATGTATTGTTTTGTGCTGGATGCAAAGCTGCAGTCACATACCACAAAAAGTAAAAGTCAACTTCATTTTGTATATTCAAGACTGCTTTTTTTCTTTTAATATCATCAGGCATTTTAACAAACGTGGAAGCACCACCACGCAATAGTTGATATCTGCATACAGTGAAGATAATGAATGATATAATGAATTTTTTTATGCTCCAACCAGAAATACCAAGATTAAAGTCTTCAATTTTTTTAATAAAGAATCAAAAAAAAATGTTCATCAAACCAATCATCAAGATTTGTAGTTGGAAGTATCACTGAATTTTTTGTAATAAATGATTTTATTTCTCTCACTTCTGTATCATCTTTCAAAACCTCATACTCACAATGTAAGCATTTGACATTGAGATTAATTTTTTTTTTCAAAAAAGTTTTCAGTTTTTTACTGACAACACTTTTAGAATCTTTCAAAAAATCTTCTATTTTTATATGATACAGATTGGTTACACTTCCAGTTATTATATTGCCTTTAAAAATATTTTCTAAATCATTCCATTTTACTTTATCTTGCAATGTCGGTTCATCATGTCGAGTGCTCATACCAGCACCATGATGCAAAGTTTTTTCTCTTTTTACTTGTATCTTTACTTTATGGTACAACTATAAATGTTGGTAAGTAAAAATTTTTTTATTATAATTAAGAACAAATAGTTGTAATATGAACGCTAACTTATATTTTTAAAATTTTTATTGTAGAACTTTGCAATGTTGTGTATGTGTCGGATCAAGAGATAGCAGAAGTTGAAATAGAAAATCAAGAATCTAATACTGAAACTGAGGAAGTTTCAAGTACACAAAATGATGATCTTATTATTGAAGAATAATAATATTTGAAAATAATAATGAAAATTATGAAAAATATTCATTAAATAAACATTTGAAAAAACATTTTATCATATTTTATTTAATTATGGCATGTATATACATGCACATAGCATTGACTTTCCGTCATTCTCTGGCGCCCCGTCAGCAGATCATATATCGTTGCACATTCAGTGACTTAATTTAAAGATCATAGTTTTATCATTTTAGAAATGTAATAAATGAATATTATTTGAAAAAAATAATATATTATAATATTTTTGAAAAAGTTATATATGGCTAATTCCACGTGTTTTTTAAATTTTAAATTAAATTTTTTTTTTTTTTCCAAAATTTTTTGACTTAGAATTTTTTTAAATTTTGGTTTTTGGTGATTTTTTTCTACAACTAGCAGTTCGTGTATGCTTTTAATTAAAAAAATATTTATTCAATCAAAAAAATTCCAGATACAAAAAAGTTTTCTTATTATTTATAGTTTGAAATAAAGTTTTTTGAAAAATTATTTAAACAATATTTATAGCATATTTTGTTAAATAAACAATTGAAATTCATTTTTTTCAAGCTTGGTCCGATTTTTTTTTTTTTAATTTATATTAAAAATGATCTTTGGAATAAAAATAATTATAGAAAAAAATCCCAGCTTAGCATTTTCATAACCTCGATATTTAAACAATTAAACGAAAAAAAATCACTCTGATTACGGCGGTCTGTTACGGCGCGACAGAGTGATTTTTTTTTGTTTAATTGTTTAAATATCGAGGTTATGAAAATGCTAAGCTGGGATTTTTTTCTATAATTATTTTTATTCTAAAGATCATTTTTAATATAAATTAAAAAAATAAAAATGGGGCCAAGCTTGAAAAAAATAAATTTCAATTGTTTATTTAACAAAATATGCCATAAATATTATTTAAACAATTTTTCAAAAAACTTCATTTTAAACTATAAATAATAAGGAAACTTTTTTGTATCTTGACTTTTTTTGATTAGATAAACAGTTTTCTAATAAAAAGCAAACACAAACCGCTAGTTTTAGAAAAAAATCACTAAAAACCAAAAAGTCAAAAAATTTTGAAAAAAAAAAAAACTACGTATTTAATATTTTTAGCTATAAAATAATAAAAGAAATATTTTTGGCAAATCTATTTTTTGAATTTAAAAAACACGTGGAATTAGAGATATATATATATAGGACACTGGTTCGAATCCAGCTCGGTGAAATATTTTTTTTTTACATATTAGTAGACAAATTCTCGGGGTAATCATTGGATTGCCGCGTTAAAGGTATGTGAATCAAAGTTGTCTGATAAAAAAAAAAAATTATTTAAAATAATAGAATATGATCATATTTCGTAGTTCTTTTTTTTTATAATTATTGAAAATTATTTTTAATTAAACGGAAAAAAATTTTTTTTTTTCGAAAACTATGTCCAGATGAGGGCTCGAACTTATGACTACATAATTACTAAACGCATCTCTACCCACGTGACTATCGGACCGTTATGGTTCATAGAAGAAAATTTCTTATACTTATAGATTGGGTTGACCAAGATAAATTTATATATCAATGTCAATGTCAATTTATATTTAAATATCTTTTCATGAGAAAAAAAAAACAGAATTAATTTAAATTTTGTTAATTAAAAAAATTTAAAATATATATTGAGTTTTTTTTAAGTAAATTTGAAACTGAATTGTATTTGAATCAAAAAATAAAATTAATAATGAATGAAGAAAATTCTTTTTCGACACATGATGACAAATTTATAAAATACTGAAAATATCAATAATATTATTACTTGTATTTATTGTGTTGAAACATTTATTTATTCAAATTGATAATATTGTTATATCCGATATTACCCGGTTTTCGATAAATTTAAAAGTGTTAGTTGACCCTAATCAATTAAGATTACTAGGTCAGCTCCTCGGCGCGAAGTAATGAGACTCAGGGCAAGAGAGTATTGAAATAAAAACAAATAATGTATATCTTAAATATGTAAAAATGTTTATTGTTGTCTGTATATTTAACGTGTGTCAGTTACAATATTTAGTACACTTATTAGGTTAAAATTACTTACATTGATTGAGTGCGTTGTTACAAAAATTTATTTCTGGTATGGTTGGTTTACAATGAGGATAGATGATTACAATTGATTTGAAGTATATCAGTCAATGAATGATGATGTATGTTAGTGGTTATTTATTAAACAAGATTTTATACTACTAAAATAATTATTTTATGTACTCGCGGATCAACTGTTTCAACGATAAAAGAAATCACTTCGAGTATTACAACAAACTGTCGGAATAATCAAGATAATCGATTCTTTGTAAAATATTGATTGATCAAACGATTAGTTTATAATTCTAAGTTTTGTACTTGAATAAAATTGTAACGGAGATGTAGAGCTTGTCCCGACTTTACGGTAACTAACTTTTCGTTAGTTTTTCCGGGGTTTATAAGAGAATTTTGAGGATAAGGATTGCGTGGGACCGTGTGCATAGGTCCCTTAATGTCAGTGGGGTTCTTGGGTCAAAGTCGTAAAATTCGTATTTTATTAGTTTCATATGTTGTTATCTTATTTACTATTTTTTATATTTCCTAAGTTTGAGAAATTTAGTTTCGGGTTACTTTTTTTTTATGACTGTCGATGCATTTGGAAATCAAATTTCCGAGAATGTTAATATTTTTTTCTTATAGTTTTTGTAAATTTTACGACTTCAGGATGTGTGTTTTTCTATTTAGGATTTGATACCCTGATGCTAAATCGATTGTTCTGAAATATTTTGCGCCACCCAGTTGATCTAGGATATCTGTAAAATTCGGTAGTGGGAACGCGTCGTCAATCATTTTGTCATTTAATTTCCTAAAATCTATTATCATGCGCCATTTTTCTTCTGTATAGCCTGGTTTGCTTTTCTTTTCCACCAGCCATGTTGGGCTGTTGTACGGTGATTTTGAGTGTCTTAATATACCTGTCTTAAGACCTTTCGGAACGTGTTTTTCGATCACTCCTTGTAATTTATGCACAATATGTACACTTCTCCGAATGACCAATATTTGTCTCCGACTTTCAAATATTTTTTTTCATAATTTATTTCTGCTTTATTTTCATTAAAAAATTCTGATCCCAGCAGGCCGTCTTCTATGAGGTCTGTTGAGTCTGGGATTACGTGACAAGTTGTGTTAGTACCTAAAATTTTTATTATTGCTGTACCTATCGTAGTGAAAGGTGACCCTGATATACCTTGTAGCGAGATTTCCTCGCGGCCTTAAATTCGCAACGTTTTATTTTTATTTTTAAGATTTGCAACGTTAAATATTGTTTAAGTTAAATATATTATTTTCATTTATATTATACTTATATCCGATTTTGTAATTTTGGCTATTATCTTTATTGTTATAATCTTGTTTATTTATTTTTGATATATTTCGTGAGACTGAGATATAGGGAATTTTGATATTATTTGGGTTACGTTTGAGTTTCGACTTAGGAAAGTTCTCGCGACGCCAGTTTTTATACGCTTTCTCTGCCTTGGATCGTCGAGTAAGACGGACGTCTTACGATTTACCAGGTATGCTAAGCATGATGGGTTACCCCTCTTCCATGTGTTTCCGCTTTATTTAAACGCTGTGTAAGCCCTAGTTATTCTAGCTTTAGTTACACATTGTATTAGTAATAATTATTTTGGAATTAGTTTTATTGGAGATCTATTAGACAAATTACGATTAGGTTGAGGTAAATACGTTTCTATATTAATATTGTGATGGATACCCGTCAATGTGTTGGTTTAGGTCGAGTTTACTTGGGGTTCGTCATAGTAGATTACGATTAAGTTGAGGTAAAATTAGTTCAGAATTATTATTATTGTTATTAGATCGCGTCTTTGATAATTATAAGTGTAAGACTACTGGGGTTTATGATAATAAACTACGATTAAGTTGAGGTAGGATCTAACTCCATAAATTATACGTCTCGCATTCTACTATTTTAATTGAATTTTGTTAAGTTTTTGTAATCTTTACTAAGCTTAAAATTATTGAATATATTGTGAAATTGTTATTTTAAAGCTCTTGGTTATTTATTAATAATTTTCCTAGCAACTTTACCCGTGGTCCCTCTCTCCATAACCCACCACTGAGCGACTCTCGGTATACCTCGAAGATCGTCTGTGGAATTATCGTGATTGAGTTGGCTTTATTTTAATTGTTTTTATTGTCTTAGTTTAAGTTACGTTCAGTTTAAGGTTCAGTTTCAGTTTTCCACGTGATCCACGGCCTCCATCACCCGGTATCTCTGGACCCTTGGATGTGGAGGTACTGAGTTTTAGAGGAAGTGGGCGGTATACGCAGGAGGAACATCATCGGAGGATGATAACAGCTAACCAAGCTCCACCACCTCCTGCACTTGGACCACTCGACGCTCCCGAGACCAGCTTTGGTAGCCAGCCAGCACGTGAGGCGTCAGTGGTAAGAGTAGTTAAGGGATTCTTATGCTACAACATCGCTACGCCGCTTGTCCACTACCTCCTGTAGTTAATGGATTTTGAAAACGTTGCGGTAGAAGGAGGGTCACCCTGAGGACTTGTCCCAAGTGCCAGGATGGCTGGAAGGCCGAAGGACCATACGTGGCCGCATTCGGCGCCAACGTACAACGTTCGACAGCCACCCAGTCGGAGGTCAAGGCCAAGCCCAAAAGGAAAAAGCAGCCAAGAAAGAAGAAGAAGAATAATAATAAAGATTAAATAAAGATTTTATATTTATTTTTCTAAACTACTTGTTCCCGTGTACTTAATTCACCCGTCATCTTTTCAGGTTAGAGTAAAGTCGTTCTCGTCTTTGTGTTTTCGGAATGGTT
Source organism: Lysiphlebus fabarum (assembly GCA_011426435.1). NCBI lineage: Eukaryota > Metazoa > Arthropoda > Insecta > Hymenoptera > Braconidae > Lysiphlebus > Lysiphlebus fabarum. Next base: position 61,321 of record WSYQ01000675.1, read on the forward strand.
TCTTATCCATTCGCTCTCGTTCAAGTTCACGGAGGGACTTGGATCCAATATTTGGTCGTCTTTGTCTCTCGCTCCCGTCGATCATCCGATCAAATCAGCTAATGTACGGAGGGTCTCAACCCAATACATTGTTTCTGAAAAGAGAAGGCTGACATCTTTTACTGGAAAGATTTAGTCACGGCATCTGTCCCAACTGAGGGATAAGGTGCGTTCACGGCGTCTGTTCTGTTTGAAGAATAAGATGCGTTTTCGGTATCTATTTTATGAGGGAAACAAGATACGATCTCGGCGTCTGCCCCGTGAGGGGAAAAGATGCGATCCCGGACATCATACCCCTCCCAGGGAATGGTGCGCTATCGGGCAATACGCAACTTGGAGTAGGGATCAGAACTCCCACCGCTCAAAGTTGGGTATATAAGGCCGTTCTCGAGCAACGAAAGTCACAGTTTTATGACTGCAGTGGTGTTGCCCACAGCTCTCTAAAAAACTTGCTCTCGTTGATAATCATGGCTGAAGAAAGTAAGCCTGGTACTTCTGGCCAGAAACCAGTAGACGCTCCCGAATTAGTTCCCGATACAGGAGTTTTTGGTGAAAAACCTGAGATTCCTGTGCTCACGTTCATTTACTCTACGTTGCAAAAATTGATGGCAAGTGTACAGTTGATGGAAGAACGGTTGGATGCTTTGGGACCTCGTTCCAAAGCAAGGGCCAAGAAAACCGATCGCCGCGCAACATCACTTGCTGGATCAATTCCTGACGTGAGAATCGAAGAACCAACTCCTCCCCTGGGAAGAGTGGTTGTTCACGTGTACAGGAGCAACCTGGACGAATTATTCGGACAAGCAGGGAACCATCATAGGGAAAATCGTACAGACGATGAACCCAGAATGATGTCACCCACTAAGGTCTTCGAATTATTAAGTCGGTGGAAAGTACAGTTCTCGGGTCGACGTGACGAAGACGTGGAATATTTCCTATCTCGGATCGAAGACGCTCTCGTGAGCTTCCTCATACGAGAAGAGGATCTGTTAGGGGTATTGCGTGGATGTCTACGTGACACCGCACTCCTCTGGTTCCGGGAGAAGTGTTTCGCCACCTGACCTATTGCTAGGGACGCATTTAGGATACGCTTCTCCGATCTCAATTTTCAATCTACTCTGGAAGCCGAGATCTTTGCTCGCACCCAGGGTCGGTATGAAGGTGTTTGTGAATATGTGTCCAAAATGAACGCACTATTCTCAAAAACGATCCCGCCATGGTCTGAAGCCCGTAGAGTGCAATTGATCTATCGGAATCTGTTACCCAAATTTCGTGTGGGATTACAGTATGACGATTGCCATACACTAATGGAACTAGAATCCAAACTACGACGCCAAGAAAAGAACATGGAATGTTCCCGTAGTTGGCAACCTCCGCGTAAGCCGGAAGAGTCAATGTGTCCAAGTCTCGCTTATCAAGGAACCCCTCGACAGGCTAGAGACTCAAGACATCACGCTAACGCTCTCGAGAAAGATAGTATGTTTGACGAAAAAGCAAATATCGAACCTGATCACGAAATGTTGGATGCTTTAGGGCGCCTCACGTTCCCAGGAAATAGGAATTTAACCTGTTTAAATTGTAGAAAAACAGGTCATCAATTTCGTTTCTGTCCAGAAACTCCAACATTGTTCTGTTACCGGTGTGGAAAACCGGGGTTCTCGATCAAAGAATGCTCCCGTTGCAATTCGGGAAACGCCAAAACAGTCGTTTAAATCACCCTGTCACGACGACTGTTAAATGCACTAGTAGACAAGGAGATCCGATAGATTTGGCTACCCCAGAACCTAACCCAATATGCGATAGATTGCAAAGCTCCCTTGGTCCGGGTCGAAAGATTACTTTCTACCTGAAAATTGGTATCTGTGGACAAACACTGAGTGCTTTGATGGGATCTGGTGCAACACGGACTTTTGCCGGAAACAAAGGTATCCAGTTGCTAAGATCATCTAAAATGGAACCAGTGGAAGGCCCAGGTAGAAAGGTTCTGGTCGCCAACAAGCAGATCAAAATCATACGACATACGTCTATGACACCGATCACGTTAAGTGACGAGACTATTCTCATGAAAACTCTATGGATGCCGTCACTTTCAAAAGACTTCATCATAGGGATCGATTTTCTACGAGAGGCTGGGATCGTAGTGGATTTCTTTGGACAGAGTTGGTATTTTAGAGACCAATCTAAGGAAATGTTCTCGTTTGCTCCCGTTGAGGCAATACACCATTTGACTGTGTGTAATGGCCTCAAATTACCGAAGGAAGACGAGCAGAGGCGTCTACAGATTTTGTTAGACAAATATATACCTCCAGCTCCTCCCTTGCTCCCGATATCAAAGCTCCCGGCCCTTGTTATTAACGTGGGCGATCACGATCCTATCAAGCAAAGGATCCGGCCCTATGTCTCACTACAAGAAATCGGCGATATGGGCGGAAACTGATAGTATGCTCTCGAATGGAATTATTGAAGCATCCAGTAGCGATTGGGCGAGTCCAGTCGTTATGGTTAAAAAGAAGGATGGGTCACTTAGATTCTGTGTTGACTTCCGAGAAGTCAACAGGCTCACGAAAAAGGACGCCTACCCACTACCGAATATGGCTTTCTTGTTGGATGAGTTGCGACAGGCAAATTACATATCCACGCTAGATTTGAGTAAAGCACATTGGCAAGTAGAGTTAGCTCCAAAAAGTCGTGAAATCACGGCATTCGTTGTACTAGGCAGAGGGCTCTTTCATTTTCGGAGGATGCCTTTTGGGCTCTCGAACGCCCCAGCGGCAATACAACGGTCTTTAGATAGACTGTTGGGTCCCGAATTCTATCCTCATGTTTTTGTTTATCTGGACGATATTATTATCGTAACAAGAACATTTGAGGAACACCTAGAATGGCTCTCGAAAGTTCTCGATAAATTGCGAAGCGCAAATCTCACTATCAATAAAGAGAAAAGTGAGTTTTGTCGTTCGCAGGTAAAGTATCTTGTATTCCAGATCAATAGTGAAGGACTCCAAGTTGATCCCGAAAAGACTTCGGCTGTACGCAACTTTCCTGCGCCACAGTCTCTAAAAGAGGTGGGACGGTTTCTGGGCATGGCATCTTGGTATCGTCGGTTTATTCCGGACTTTTCTTCAATTGCTACGCCGATCTCGAAACTAGTGCGGAAAAACAGTCGCTGGCATTGGGGTACTGAACAGCAAGAGGCTTTTGATATACTGAAATCTCGGCTAACTAGCGCCCCCACACTAGCTTGTCCAGACTTTACGCTCCCGTTTACACTACAAACAGATGCGAGTAGTGTCGGTCTTGGTGCTGTACTTACCCAAGCACAAGATGGCCAGGAAAGAGTTATAGTTTACGCAAGTAGAGGACTAACTGCTCCCGAAATGAAGTATACCGTCACGGAGCAAGAATGCTTGGCAGTCGTATGGGCTATCAAGAAGTGGAAGGTTACAAATTCACGGTCATCACCGATCACAGCAGTTTACGCTGGCTTCATAATTTGAAGGACCCTGGTGGTCGACTCGGAAGATGGGCTCTCGGACTGATGGAATATGATTTTGATATAGTACATAGGAAAGGTGCTCCACATCATGTTCCTGATGCGCTCTCGCGTGCTCCCGAAGGCGGTACTAAAGTAGCAGTGATTACCACGATTGAGGAAACAAGAGATCGTTAGTATATCAAGCGAAGAAAAGCGATAAGTCTTAATCCCGGCAAATACCCAAATTGGGTTATCCGACATGGTCAGATCTATTATCATCGCAAAGGATTTCTGGCCTCTGCTGAGAATATAGATATGAAATCATGGAAGATAGTTCTACCTAGGGAATTACGATCTCGAGCTTTGCAAGAATGCCATGATGACCCTCAGGCCGGGCATCAAGGCGTTCTGAGAACTTATCGACGTTTGGCGATTAAGTACTTTTGGCCGGCAATGTATATTTCAGTAGTGAAATATGTCAGTCAATGTGAAATCTGCCAACGTTGTAAAGTTGAACAAAGGCCTCCCACGGGTCACATGAAACCCAGAAAATTCATGGGTCCTTGGTCTCGTATTACGGCAGACATTATGAGGCCATATACGAGAAGCAAGAACGCTCACGCATATATCTTGGTAATACAAGATACGCTCACGAAATGGGTAGAAATAGCACCTCTATCAAAGGCGACAGGTAAGAGTATCTGTCAGATTTTGAAAGAACGAGTTATCTACCCTTGGGGTGTTCCCCAAGACCTGTTCACGGACAACGGGACTGAGTTTAGAAACAAGGATCTGGAGTCGATCTCGAAAGAAACACATATGAAGCTATCGACCGCTCTACCATATCATCCTCAGGCTAACCCAACTGAACGGGTAAACCGGAGTATCAAGATGATGATGCGTGTATTTCTTGATCACAACTATAGAGAATGGGATGAGTATCTAAGTTAAATACAATCCGCGTATAATACTTCGTACCATAGTTCTCTTATGGCGACTCCCGCATTCGCAAATCTCGGTCGAGATTTCTCGTGCCACCGGTAATTATTATTTATAATAATTACGATCCGTAGATGCTTATCGGCCGATTCACATGGGAAATAGTGTTGGCTTGAAGATAAGTAATACAGTTAGAGTGCGAACTGATCCAGTAGCTCCATCTGCAGACCATTGTGTCCGTGTGGACCGGTAATACCAACAAAAGAGTTGGATACTAGATGGAGCTATCCGATCCGCAAAAAAATATAAAGATACAAGATGTATATTTTATACTTATAAAAGTGCGACACTAGGTCAAGGTAACTCGGTTGAACGTTGGTGTTTTATATTTTTATCAATTTAAACCGGATTTTTTACCGGTAAAAAATCATATTTAACCAGAAAAGGCGGAGCTTACTAGAGCTCATCACCGTTCGCGCGGGTCATTTCAAATATTTTATTTTATGTTTAATGTGAATGTATATTAATTAATAAAAGATTTAAAAATTGTAATACAAATGATGCGCCAATATAGTGTGTGAAAATACTTTCACGTAAGATTCATTTTTTACAAATAGTGCGTGAAAGTATTCCTTTACGCACTTTATTTTTGTTACGAAGCCATGATGCGCAAATATAGTTTGTAGAAATACTTTAACACATCATTTATTATTTTTAAATAGTGTGTGAAAGTATTCTTCCGGGCACTATATTTTTGTTACGTAATCTGTAATACAAACGCCATGATTTGGCGATAATGTGTGTAAAAATACTTTCACACGAAATTTATTAATTTGAAATAGTGCGTGGGAGTATTTCTTTACGCACTAGATTTTCGGTACGAGGTTTGTAATACAAACGCCATGATGCACCAAGATAGTGCATAAAGGATACTTTCACGCACCGATTCTCGTTGAGAAATCATTCGTAAAAGTATTTCTTAACGCACTATAGTTTTGTTACGAAGTTTATTATACATACGCTATGATGCGCCAATATAGTGTGTAAAAATACTTTCACGCAAAAATTATTTTTTAGACATAGTCCGTGAAAGTATTCCTTTACGCACTTTATTTTCGTTACGTTATGATTTATTTTTTTTAAATAGTGCGTCAAATATATTTCCGTTACAAGGTTCGTAATACAAACGCAAAAATGCACCAAATTAGTCCATGAAAAATACTTTTACTAACGAATTCTCGGTGAAAAATAGTGCGTTATCCTTTATGCACTATATTTTTAATTTAAAATTTGTAATACCCACTTTATGGCCAAAATTATGGCCCTAACAGCCTTTCTCTATGTTGATAAACAAAAAAGTTGTACTATCTTGGGTTTAAGGTAGCACCACCACTAGAAAAAAAAAATGAATAGTTAATACAGGAAATAATTATCATCCGATTGAGTTGAAATTTACACACTAGATTGCACATAATTTACACAAAATTACGGCCCTAACAGCCTTTCTCTATGTTGATAAACAAAAAAATTGTGCTATCTTGGCTTTGAGCTAGCACAACTATTCATTAAAAAAAATATATAAGTGCACAAAAATTAATTATTTCGCACATAATTTGCACATAATTTGCACATAATTTGCACAAAATTCCTATTATAGTAACAAGTGATTGTGCCATAAAGGTTGTGCTAACTTTCTAGACCTCAATATGCTTAGCAACTGGTAAACCTCTTGGTATAGTAATAGCTTTTTTACCACCGTTTGTTTTGATTGCTTCTTTTGCACCTTTCAATGCTGATTTTATTGCAATAGATGAACTATTTTTTCCTTTCATTACTCTTTTAACTGCTTGAACTATTTTTATTCTAAAAAGCTACAAAAAGTTCGACATTCTGACATTTATTTGATTGAAAAAGTTTTGAAAAGACGAGGGAATAAAATGTATGTAAAATATCTTGGATTTGATAATAGTCATAATGAATGGATTGATAATCAATAAATTTATTAAAAAAACAATTAATGCGTATTTATTTTTTACAATTATTTTTATTATATATACATTTATACATCTTTTATTTCCATCATTCAAATTTTTTTCTATACATACTTTTGCTCAAACACATTCGTTCAACAGGTATGTATCCCCAAGGCAAAGTATCAGTCACACCATCAATTAGCTGACGTTTATCATCTTCCCAACTTAAAGCAATTTTTTCAGTTGTTCTTGTCGTTACTTCATGTTTATGAGATCTTATGATATTTTGTTGCTTTTTTAAAATAACATGATTAATTAAACAATTTTTATAATTATCAAAAGTTATTTGTCTCACAGTTGATCTTTTTACACCCTTTGCTCTCATATGAACACTTTTTTTTATCGAATTATTTTCATCAGCTATAATATACGAGTATAATTTACTTCGTGAACCTATGAATTCTTTCATTATTTTTCTATTGTTTTCATCTTTCATGATACCAATAACTTTTTTATTTTTCAATGGGATTCCATATTGATTGTTTTCAGGATAATCAGATGTATCAAATTTATCTGAATTATTGCGCATTAAATCATAAGGATTATGACTAAATATGTGGTAAACAGCAGAATCAGTATCACCATATAAATACTTGACTTTATCTCCACATACTGGTTTTATAAAATTATAATGGAAATCATACATATATGTTTTTGACATTTCCAAAATAGAAAATCCAAGATAAATTGGTTTATCGAAAAATATACTTGTTGGTTTCATCTCAATTATAACAAGATCATCAATGATTAAGTGACTATGGAAATTTGGCTTTGAGATATAAAATCTTGCTCCACCTTTACCACCATATTTTTGCACAAGTTTTATGGATTTACGAGTTCTTACAGACTCTAATGTTTTTCCATAAATTGCACTGATGAATAATTTTCTAAGATCTTTTTCAAATGCACTACGAGCTTGTTTTCGTAACTCGGTATTTAGATCAATATATGGTTTAAGCCATGAACTTCGTTGAAATTTGAAAACACGATGAACTTCAGTAATAATCATTCCTAAAGAACAATATTGTTTCAAAATCCTATAATGAAAAACATAATTTTTGAAGTGAAACTTTCTTTTTGGAGGGTAGGTGAAAAAAAAATTCGTCACGAAAATCGGGGACGGAAGTTGGGGACGGGAGTCGGGAGTTGGGGACGGAAGTCGGGGACGGAGATTGAAACACAGCATACATAGACAACGCAACAGGCAACGCAATATACAACGAGAAATGAAACACAGTATACATATAGCATAGGCAACGCAACATGCAACAAGAAATGAAACATAGTATACACAGGGTTGTTAATGTATAAAACATAATGTTTTAAACTATGTTTAAAACTATGTTTAAAACATAGTTTAAAACATCCTTAGTTTTATCCATTTGCATAAAACGTCGCCATCTAGTGGCAAAATTGGAAACTGCCACCAAAACAAACAAACGAACCTAAATAAATTTGTTGTTATTAATAGGTACTTTCTTTCATCAAAATCTTCACTTGGAGCTCCAGGTGAGCGCCATCTGTTGGAGTATAGAACGTCATCTGTCAGCACATTTATAAAGTAGAATTTTCTGAAAAAAAATGTCTGAACATTGGCGTCAACTCAATTATTTATTTGTTATTGTTTTCGGTTGTCATTTAACAACGATTAACCTAACAATTCAATCATAACAAATCAATAATTGAGTTGACGCCAATGTTCAACCATTTTTTTTCAGAAAATTATACTTTACAAATGTGCTGACAGATGGTGTTCTATATTTCAATAGATGGCGTTCACCTGGAGCTCCAGGTGAAGATTTTAGTGAAACAAATGCATTGAAAATAAATAATTAATAATTTTTGAAGTGAAACTTCTTTTTGAAGGGTAGGTGGAAAAAAAATTCGTCACGAAAATCGGGGACGGAGATTGAAACACAGTATACATAGACAACGCAACAG
>WSYQ01000676.1:0-38456 GCA_011426435.1 Lysiphlebus fabarum
GGTAAATTTGATGAAAAATCCATAAAAGGTATTATGGTGGGTTATGAACCAAATGGTTATAAGATTTGGAATGTTGAAAATAATAAATTTGATATTGTGAGAGATGTAATTGCAGATGAGACAAGTGTTGAACAAACTAGGCCACTAACTGATATTTTAAGTGCAGTTGATTTAAATAAAGATAGTGTTTTTGGGTCTCGTGAAATAAGCAATGGCACGCTTATGGACGCACCGACGGGTGGTCCGCAATTACATGAACCTTCACTGACGAGTGAGGTTAATTTGAATGATTACAATGATAATGATAATATAAATGAAAATGATGAAAATGTAAATGTTAATGATAATAATGATATTGATAAAAAATTTAAATGAAATAGATAATGATATGTCTGATAAAAATAATAATAATATAAATGAAAATAGTGTAAGAAAAAGTAAGCGTCTTGAAAAATTAAAAAGGGTAAATTATAATGAGAGTGACATGCCAGAATATTTAATTTATGCACAATCAGCAATAAATGTTATACCTGAAAATTATCAGGAAATTATAAAAAGAAAAGACAAACAAAAATGGGAAGAAGCGATGAATGAGGAGTTAAATTCTTTACGAATGAATAATACATGGTTTTTAGTTGATAAGCCTAAAGATAAAAATATTGTCGATTGTAAATGGGTTTTTAATATTAAAAATGATGAGTATGGAAATCCTTATAAATATAAAGCTAGACTTGTTGCTAGGGGTTTTACCCAGGAGTATCTAGTAGATTATAATGAGACCTTTGCACCGGTAGCCCGTATAACAAGTTTCAGATTTATTTTAGCTTTTGCAAATCAAAATAATTTATTAATACATCATATAGATGTGAAAACAGCATTTTTAAATGGCGAATTAAAAGAAGATATTTATATGAAAGTACCGGAAAGTGTTATATCAAATAGTAATCAAGTTTGTAAATTAAATAAAGCGTTGTATGGTTTAAAACAGGCAGCAAGATGTTGGTATGAAATATTCGAACAAACTCTTAAAGAAAAAGGTTTTAAAAATTCCGCGTTTGATCCTTGTATTTATATTTTAGACAGGGGGAATATTATGGAAAATATTTATTTAGTTTTATACGTAGATGACTTAGTAATTGTAACTTCACGGGATGACACAATGGCTAGTATTAAAAATTATTTAATGAATAAATTTCAAATGGTTGATTTAAACGAAATTAAATTGTTTATTGGGATTCGTATTATTAGAACTGAAAATAAAATAATTCTAGATCAAAGTACATATATAAAATCGATATTAAATAAATTCAATATGAATGACTGTCACGCTGTAAGTACTCCGCTTGAAATAAAAATAGATCAAATAGCTTTAAACAAAGATGAGGGATATGATGCACCATGTAGAAATTTACTAGGATGTTTAATGTATCTAATGGTGTGTACAAGGCCTGATCTAAGTATATCGGTTAATTTGTTAAGTAGATATTTAAATAAAAATAATAAAACATTATGGAACTCTTTGAAACGTATTTTAAAATATTTAAAAGGTACAATAGACGTAAAATTAACATATACAAGAAATGATAATTATGATAATATTTTAACTGGCTATGTTGACTCAGATTGGGTTGGTGATGTACATGATAGAAAAAGTACGACAGGTTTTATTTTTAAGATGTATGGAAAATGTACTATATCATGGAATTCACGTAAACAAACTACAGTAGCTACGTCAGCAACCAAGGCTGAATATATGGCTCTGTATGAAGCGACAAAAGAAGCGAAATGGTTAAGATCATTGGCAAAAACAATTGATATAATTATTGATAAATGTATTTTATATGAAGATAATACAGGATGTATAAGTATTGCGAATAACCCCGTTGATCATAAGAGAACTAAGCACATAGACATTAAGTATCATTATTCTAGACAGCAAATAGAAAATAAAGAATTAATAATAAAATATATTCCTACAGGTAAACAATTGGCTGATACTTTTACTAAACCTTTACCAGGACCAAAGTTTGCTGAACTACGCCTGGAGCTGGGATTGCAGAAATATTAATTTTTTTTCTTTTGTATTTTTTTATAATAAGAATAATAATTAATTTTTTAATTTTTTTTATAATTCAATTTAAGATGTTCATGGTCTGAATTGGGTTTTTCTGGGTTTCCCCTTTTCCTGCGCAGCGAATGCTGGACCATTATTAAGGTTAGCCCCAGTCGTATATCGGAGATTTTGTCATTGCTAATTAAATTTATATTGTTAAGAAAAATAAATAATAAGAAATAAATTGATAATAATAAGTACGAAATATGATAAATTTTGATATGTAAATATATTATGTATTGTTGTGAGATGTTTTGAGAGAACGATATGATAAGGTATACTGTGAATGTTTGTAATCTTTATTTTATTGACATACTTTCTATTCCCTTTTAATACTTTATTTTATTTTATTTTATTTATATTAAACATGACTCTATGGAGTTTCATGATTACTTCTTGAGGGGGAATGTTGGAAATATTATTTTATTTATAATAATTTAATTTAGAGTAAACAAGAAGTAATAATGAAATGAAATAAAGATTATATTTTATTTTATATTTTATATTTATTTTATATTTTATTTTATACTCTATTTTTGTTTATGAATCTGACACCGTGTGTTTATGGGTATATGGCATGACCAGATGAGGGTGATGCATGGTGTAACTGAAATCTTTTTCTAGGAATAAATGATGAATATTGGAGTGTGATTTGGACAAAGGAATGATGTAATAATTTTTAGGTCGATACAGTTAAGTTAGCGTTTAGTCTAATTAAGGCTCTCGTTTTGTACACATAGCATTGACACAGTCTCCCTATACGTAGCTTTGAATAATAAAAATTAGAGTTATATCTTTGAATAAAAGAAAATATTAATTTGAAATCAAAGTCTACCTTTATTATCCTTTTTCATATTATTCCTTCACTCATATAATTATAATTAATAAATAATTAATAAATATTGAAAATATAAACTATAAAAATCTAACAGTTCTTAAAAAATTCAGTACAGAAGAAAATGTAAAAAAAAAAATAAACTATTATTGGTACAATTAATCTTTAAAAAATTATTCAAACAACTGCATCTATCTTTCTAGCTATTAGTCATAATTATAAATGCATTTAAATTTTCATAAAGTCATTCTTTATATTAACGAATAGCTACAAAATACATAACGTTGCAAATAAAAAAAATAAAATTGCTAGTACAATTACTCTTGAACGAATTATTTAAACAATTACATCTTTCTTCTAATACATTTGTTCTTAATAAATGCATTTGATTGTTGTATAATAGTTATTAATTAATTACTATTATCAATAAATAATAATCAATATTATTAAAAATAATAATTAGTATTATTAATAAATAATAATTATTATTAATAATAAATAATAATTAATGTTATTATCTTGTTATATAAATGAAAAAATTTCGAAATTTCGAAACCGGAAGCAGAGTATTAAAAAACAATACTTTACAATACTCTGTTTCTTCATTGCGATCAGAAGTGTTTAAATAATATAAATATACGTTGGTTTGCCACTCACGTTATTATAGCTCCAAAAAAAAAATAATATTTTTTAGATAGAACATTCTAAAAAAAAGCAGTTTGGAAAATTTGAGAGAGTTGGAATAAGTTTACGGGTTAATCGACCGTGGCAGCATTTTGCGAATTCTGGACTCAAGGCCTTAACCATTATAAAAATTTCATTGAGTCCAAATATTTTTAAATTTTAAATTCTTTTCAATTTTTTAAAAAAGTGCCACCTTGAACCAATCGAGATATCTTACATTTTCAAAACTATTTTTGCGCCAAAGATGTTTACACATAATTAACCCATGAGTCTAGAATGGCTCACAAATTTTTTTATAATTCGAAATTTACATGCCAAAATACCACTAACATTTAAATTTTCATGATTTCGAAGCATATTCTTTAATCGGCTAATTGCCATTTTTTTTAGGGGCTTCTAAAAATAATTTTACATTTTTATGTCTAAGATTAACTACACCGCTTGTTCTAACTCGTCCTTGAAAAGCTGTTTTACCATCGAACCACTTCACTCTGTCATTCAAATTCTTACTAGTCCCCACACCAGTACCATGTTTTTGTTTACTTTTGAATTTTGCACTCAACAGATTTAGTTAAGATATTGTCGTTTGAATTCTTATTTTTAGAGCTATTGTCCTAGCAAAAACCGTTATTGCTTTATTTATTAATCGAATATTTCTTGTTTCGAACTTACGCCAATAATTAATTTGTTCTGGTGTACGAATTAATTTATAAGCTTGTGTCATAATTCTTTGAGACACCGTTTAAAATCTAATTTTACTGTTTAATTGTTGTTACTGTTAGGGAAATATTTATACGAATCACTCAATGGTTCTACCGAGCTTTATAAACACAAATACTTATACAATATTCTATAAGATTCTAAAAACTGTAACTTGTCGGATGTTACAGTTTCTAGAAAAATTTCAAATTTTTCTTTTGGAAAATGACTTGTTTGTGTTCTATATAATATTCTAGAAAAAAATGTAATTGCTATAAAAAAGAAGACAATTGAGGGTCCGGATGCAATAACGACCTCCACGCTTGAAAAACGGTAGAAGTATTGTCCAATAGCTTGGACAACTTTTAATTTTTAAAGTCATTGAAAAAAAAAAAAAAATATCGGCATGTAGATGAGGATAAAAGAAAATTGTTTTTCTTTTATAGTTTTTTTTTTTTTAATTATTTAACTTGTAAAAAATTATTTAAAAAAACGATTTCATATATAATTTTCATTTTTTTTCAACAATAACATTATCATATCTTTTTTGTTTATGCATAAAAACGATTGAAATTTTGTCTGTATATAAATATATTGATGTAGAACAATGTAAAAAAAAAAAATTTTTAAAATAGTGATATTATTTATTTATATTAATTATTTAATTTGATTCGACGGAAAATTGAATCTTTGAATCTTTGACTCAACCGTTTATCGAGAAAATTTTTAAATTTTAACAACTTCCAGCGTGAAAAATGTTTATTTATGTATGTAAAATTTAAATTTAAAATTTCAAAATTTTAAATTAATAAATAAAAAAGTTATAGACTTAACAACAATAGAGCGCGGTCACATTTTTTACGTTATTAGTATTATGCGCGCAACCAACACCGACTTGCCATCACTTATATTGAACATTGTATATACGCGTAAAAAATGTGACCGCGCTCTATTGTTGTTAAGTCTATAACTTTTTTATTTATTAATTTAAAATTTTGAAATTTTTAATTTTAATTTTTCATACATAAATAAACATTTTTCACGCTGGAAGTTGTTAAAATTTAAAAATTTTCTCGATATAACGGTTGAGTCAAAGATTCAAAGATTCAATTTTCCGTCGAATCAAATTAAATAATTAATATAAATAAATAATATCACTATTTTAAAAATTATTTTTTTACATTGTTCTACATCAATATATTTATATACAGACAGAATTTCAATCGTTTTTATGCATAAACAAAAAAGATATGATAATGTTATTGTTGAAAAAAAATACAAATTATATATGACATCGTTTTTTTAAATAATTTTTTACAAGTTAAATACTTAAAAAAAAAAAACTATAAAAGAAAAACAATTTTCTTTTATCCTCATCTACATGCCGATATATTTTTTTTTTTTTTAATGACTTAGTGAAAAAAAATTAGGCATATTCGGATGCAACACTCAGCTGTAAATAATGCTTCCTCTTCCAAGCGCTCGTGCGTTGGCCCATATACGCGATAGGAGTAAGTAAGAAAGGAATACACTTCAAAGTGTTATTGTCATTATTATCATTTATATAACTTCTATCAATAATTCCTTCTTAATATTGTTATTATTATAATTATCATTCCTTCTAGTTTATAAAAAGATAATAGTATTATAATAATAATGATTGATGATATTCTATAGATTATTATTAATTAGATTATTATTATAAAATTTTTTATTAATTAAATAATTATATAGTTTTCTTTTTTAATAATTATACAGTTTTTAATAATAAAAATTATGTAGTTTATTGGTCAGTTTTTAAAAAATAAACTTCTTTATTAATCTTGACGACATTAACTTCAAATTGTCCATAATGCACGTGCAGTGAATAATTCGGAGTATCTAATGCTTTAGCACTTTGAATCATGATATCAATTATCTTACTATCTACAGGATTTTCCATCTCAGCTGGAATCAATGCCTGCAATTGATTTTCTGTACTTTTGTGTAAAATGTTATATCTGAAAATAGGAAATTATTAAAACGCTTCTAAAAAACTGATAATTCAAATGTAAAAAAATTATCATGTTTATATTAGAGAAATAGTTGTATATATTTTAAAGAAGAACAAAAAAATTCAATGAAACTTGTTTTATTAATAAATTTGAAATTTATGACGTAGAAGGAATGACTGCGATTATACGAGCATTGAGCCACCGATAATTTGGATCCGGATCAAAAGAGAGCATTGTATGATCATCAAAGTGGCACATATACGAAATTCTCGAAAAAATCACCGAAACTTTGCCATCTGCGCGCATAAATTGAACGTACCCATTTTCAATCACTTCTAAAGACCGTTTTTTTTTCATCGCATGACAAAAAAAAATTCACGAATATACAATTTACTATGGACCACTATCATTAAAAAAAAAAATTTTCAAATAAGTAACACTTCCGATCATATCACTTTATTTCAAAATATCAAAAACATAATTCACACTTTTTTTAAAATTATGTTACATTTTTTTTTTAAATTGAAGAAAAAAACACTTCTTATGCAATCACTTTATTATATAATATCAAAAACATCCCGAGTGAAAATCTGTTAAGGCTAGCTTGATTTGATGCCACTCTTGATCAAGATTTGATCAAGTTTGCCTTAACTCAGGAAACCTCATCAAGTTTTGATCAAGATTTGATCAAGATGCTTGATTAAGGCCGTCCTGATCAAGAATGGATCAAGATAGTCTTAACACATCTTGATTAAGGCTGTCTTGATCAAGAATGGATCAAGATAGCCTTAACACATCTTGATTAAGGCCGTCTTGATCAAGAATGGATCAAGATAGCCTTAACACATCTTGATTAAGGCTGTCTTGATCAAGAATGGATCAAGATAGCCTTAACACATCTTGATTAAGGCTGTCTTGATCAAGAATGGATCAAGATAGCCTTAACACATCTTGATTAAGGCCGTCTTGATCAAGAATGGATCAAGATAGCCTTAACACATCTTGATTACAGCCGTCTTGATCAAGAATGAATCAAGATAGCCTTAACACATCTTGATTAAAGTCATCTTGATCAATGAATGTTTATTTATTTATTAACTTATTAATTTATCAATTAATTTATTCATGTCATAATTTATTTATTAATTGATTAAATAATTATTCAATTTATTTATCAATTTATTCATCTAACAATTTATTTATTAATTCATTAAATAATTTATTTATTTATTTATTTAAATTTTTACCTCTTAATTTATCTATTAATTTATTCATCTAATTATTTTCTTTATTTATTTACTTATTAATTTATCTATTAATTAATTCATTCAATAAATTATTAATTAATAATTTCACATGCTTTTTATTATTTTTTTTTAAATGAAGGAGTAAATATTTAATGAAAAGAAAACTGAACGTGCTCTTATTCATGTTGCAACAGTAGGATGAAAATAAACTTTAAAGAACTACAGCAATCAGCGTTCTCCTTCGTGGCCGAGTCGTCTAAAGCGTCCCCTGAACGATTACCAATCTATACTTCGCCGGTTCGAATCCCGTTAAGTGCGCGTCCGAAAAACAAAAAATCATATACATCTCTTCCTTACTCACTTACTCTCTCTTTCTATCTCTATCTTCTATGAGTTAACAGAAAAGTTGTACACAAAAAAAAAAATTAAAATTAAAATATTTTTTTTTTTTTCAATTTTTTGGTCAAATCTTGATCAAGATATAGTGAAATGTCATTCACGCTCCATTTATTAATAAAAAGAAAACAACAAACTAATAATTAAAAAACAAATTCGTAAACACTGACAAAAAACTAAAAAAGTTTGACAATAAATTTAAAAACTAAAAGAGTTGACAATAAATTTGATTAAAATTTTTAATTACCCTGACATAATTAGTTTTTGTCGTTGCACAACAAACCGAGTTCAAACAGAATGATTAATGATGAATTAACTGACCTTACAGACCTATATATATGAGCTGAAGATTTCAATTATATTATACATCACCTTTTCATATCACACCATGTTATATACAGCCTAACAAATTAATAAAAAGATTTCAATAATATTTCTAAAGATCTCAGTTATACCGTACAGATCGTCGTCAGATCACACCATGCTTGTATATACCGTGTGTCAGATTTTATAAACACAATAAAATAATATTTCCAACGCACTTGAATACAATAAAACTGCATCTCAAATATATATATTTTTTATAGAATTATTCGTCGCAAGGTTTTCTTTATGTGTCAACTGATATGTGAGGTTTTTTATTTCGAGTTTTGGCCAGTTATACCATACATTCTCTTCATGTGATAATATTATGCTTACAGATACACTCTGTTAAATTTTATAAACAAAACAAAACTGCAGATCACATACATAATTTTCGTAATGGCCTTGAAATATCCTGTATCGACTCTATTAGAAAAAAAAAATTGCCATTTGAAATATCTTTTATCGATACTGTTAATAGAATGTTGCAGTGCTATAGTGTGACATTTAAATAAACAAATATTATAGATATATATATATGAAACAACATTGCCCTTGAATCATCAATTACGATCTTATGAACAAAAATGAAATTGCCCTTGGAAATTCTTTATGGATTTTTATAAACAAATATTTCTTGGAATATCTTTTATCACTATTGTTGATGAAAGGTGACAGTTTATGTAAACAAATTTATGACAAATACTTATGACGCCACACCCCGGATTCCATCCCACATCATCCTCCTGATTATTATCCCCTGCCACTACCCCACATCAACCCTCACCGCTGATTCAGAACCAGCCCTCTGTAACTACTCGGGTAATGAGATTAAGAATAAAAAATTTTTAATAATTAAATAAACGAAATAATAAACATATAATACGATTTATTTGAAATATTAATTTATTCAACACTTTTATGATCATAATATATGTAATATTAGAAAATTTTCATCTAAAATCAATTTTATTAAATAAAGTCATCAGAGGTTTCAATCAGTTTCCCAGCTTATTATATTATACTATTACAAGTGTCAATTGCTTTATTGAATTAACGAAGTAACATTTATTTGTACCAACAGCATAATGAATATAATTATTATTCAAGGCATTTTTTTTAGGTTCTAAAATTTTTATTATAAAACCATTGACCTGAGTATCATAGTAATTAAATCGTATAATACTTTTTATCAAACCAAAGCCAACTTCATCCGAAAAAAAATACTATTAGAGAACTTTGTATTTTCATTTCTTTTTCAGTATTTTTTTTTTGTATTATTTTTTTTTTCATATTATTTTTAATATATTTTTTCACTTTTCGGTGATATTATTTAATGATATCAGTGGATAATATTATATCGTGCATATATTGAAACTTTGATAAATTATAAATCAGATGCAACAAATAGCGATCTTCAGTTGGGGTTATGGTTTTTAGACACCTGTTGGAGCTACAGCTGCTACACAAAATAAAAGCTTACTAAAACGAACATTTTTTAAGAGTGATGCAACGCAATTTGAAATGCTTGGAGATTTACAAGTTGATGTATTTAATCGAAACAAATTTTTAATCAATGGTGTTAAAATAAAAAGACATTCGTTTAAAAACGATATTTTGAAATCCGAAGAAAAAAAAGGCAACAAAAAAAATAGATCAAACATTTCTATCCAAAATATACGTTATAATGAATTTTTTGCTGCTTTTTTTCATCAGTGTTTACATACGGTGATATGTTTAAAATGTGCTCCAGCAACTGATAAATGTGTAATGTGTCAAGTTAATGCGTATCATTTAATTAATAATTTCGTAATGCAAATGTTTGTTATTAGGTCACAAAGTTTTTCCAATGCTAAAATAAAATAATAAAAATAAAATAAATAAAATAATGAAATAATGAATGTTCATGAAATAATAATAATAATGAATTATTATTAAAAAAATTATAATATTTATTAATATTAATAATAATGTTCAAGTAGTAGGAATTGTTTAGAATATTAAATCAATAGGGTTGTGTGTAATCAGCTTGGCGGTACGACCAGGGAGGAATACATTCAGCCACGGAAAAAATTTCACTCTATTACTCGTATAGTTCGTTGGTATCTCCACGTGATATGAACGGAGATAGCACAGAAAGCTAAAAAGGTAATAAAAACACTTTCTATTCCATTCTTCTATCACGGGTCGCTAACTTCCCTATACTCTACTTGAGATCTTCTGATTTTGAACTAACAATAATATATATGCTCGACAATATCTAACTCTACATGGTGGAGAGCTATTCAAACTTTTATAGTGTGATTTAGGCTTGATTAAAAAAATTTTGACACCATGATTCCTGTTTTTAATAACTATTTCGGTTTAAGTAGACCCATATAATATTGTATCATCGATTGACAGAAATCAGCCTGGATTTTTTGTTTGGCTTTCTCGGTAGTATTTGTTACATGCCCCTACATTGCCAAAAATTCACTACAATAAAACTGAAAACAGTAATCGGGAACTTTAAAATAGAAAGATTAAAACCATAAAAACCTTGTATATATTTATTTATTCTGAGTTCTACATAGGATGTTACATAAAGCTATAGTAGCTAGCTGCTGTATCACGTCAGCTGACGAGTTAAGACTTGCCAATCGAGCTCAGTGATTACGTTTAAAATTGAAAAAAGAAGCGAGCTTTAATTCATTTGTTTGTCGTAGCACACAATAACTGTATTAGAAATTTCCAGTTAGATTTTTCTCAGTTAAAAAAAAAGTCGATTTAACGATTCATTTATTTTATATTCGTATTAATTTTTTTTTTTTTTAATCTTATAAAATCATTAATACACTTTCAATATAATATAATATCAATATAATATAACCTCTAATTTTTTTCATTTATATCTTAACATATACATATTTCATTTATATTTTAACATATACATATTTACTAATTCGAAATATTTTATCATATAGCTATAAAAACCAAAAAAGCTTTCATCGAAGTTTGAAAATTTAATTTTGATGCGTTACTACATGATTTTTCTATATTTCTGAAATAGTTATCTGTGCTTATGAAAGTCTTTCAATTCGACTGAATGAATATTCCAAGAGAATCAATTTAGTAGTGTCATAGACTTAGAGTCAATTTTAGACACAATTTTCAAACATTGGAATTCAAGCTTGAATAAAGTTTATACTAATTTAAATCACAGCAAAAAAAAAAACACAGTTTTCTTTTACAAAAAGAAGCGTGAAGTATTAGATATGTGATGTAATTTCTTCGCATTCTATTAATTTTTTATATACTTATACACAATAAGATAATAACCAAAGGAGAAAATTTATTTTTGATTCATGTAAGTCTTAGCTGTTAGAAAAATAAAAAAAAAATAAAAATTTGTGAGCCATTCTATCTATCGGATTAATTATGTGTAAACATCTTTGGCGCAAAAATAGGTTTGAAAATGTAAGATATCTCGATTTGTATAAGGTGGCTTTTTTTAAAAAAAATTGAAAAAATAAAAAAAATTTAAATTTTAAAAATATTTAGACTTAATGAAATTTTTATAATGGTTAAGGCCTTGAGTCCAGAATTTACAAAATTTCAATTTTTTCTATTTTCTTTTTTTTTTTTTTGAAAATGTCACCATGGTATGCCGCCACGGACGATTAACCCGTAAACTTATTCCAACTAACTTTTAAATTTTCCAAACTGCTTTTCTTTGAAATCTTCAATCCAAAAAATTTAAAATTTTCAAAAGGGTCGACCCCCTTGAAAGGTCTCGAGTCCAAGTTTTTCACAATTTTTTCATATTGTTTTTTTTTTTTTGAAGCTATAGAGAACGTTCGTGGCAACCCAACGTTTATTTATATTTTTCAAAAATTTCTGATCGCAATAAAGGAATAGAGTATTGTTGAGTATTGTTCTTTAATACTCTGCTTCCGCTTTCGACACGTTTTTTAATTTGCAACGTTTTTCGTAGCTATTTGTTAATATAAAAAACTACTTTATAAGAATTTAAATGCATTTATAATTATAACAAATAGCTAGAAAGATAGAGGTAGTTGTTTAAATAACTTTTTAAAGAGTAATTGTACCAATAATAGTTTTTTTTTTATTTTACATTTTCTTCTGTACTGAATTTATCACGAACAAACATATTAAAAAATTATTAATTATTTATTTAAAGTTCATTAAATTTAAGGTCAACAGGCCAGAGAGACTTTTCCCTGATCAAAATGAGATCAAGTATCCTGACCACATCTTGATCAAGAAACCTGGTCAATTTTTGATCTAAATTTATTTTTTAAAATAAATAATTTTTTTTAAACAATTTTCCCTGATCAAGATGAAAAAAAAAATAAATACAAAATTCAAATAAATTCAAGTTGAATTTACACCGTTAACCCTCTTGGTGTCGTCGAACGAACGAACACCAAACTTGGCAAATCTTAAAAATACAAAATTCAAGTCAATTAGTATCCTGACCACATCTTGATTAATTGAACCTGGTCAAATCTTGATCAAAATTTCGTCAGGATTATAAAATATAATATTGATGGCAGCAATAGTTTTTATTCGAGGTTATGCATATCTGTCATCTTGTGTCTACTTGTTTTTTTTTTTTTTATACAATTATAAATATAATATAGGTATATTATATTAATATATTTCATAAATTATCATAAAAATTATTAGTTATATATTATTATTATATTAGTTCAATATTTTATACAAATAAATATGAAAAATGATTGCCTTTTTCACGAATCAACATGAATCAATTATTCATTTAAAAAAATTCATTTATTATTTTTTATTATATTACCCCGAAAATATGCATACCGAAAATTATTCTACACTTAACTAATTAATATTTTTTTTTTTCAAGTAATATATTTCAAATTTATAATTCCGTTTGTGCATCTTGACCCACCAAATAATATTAGGATAAAAAAATTACAATTTGCATCGACGGTCCCGTGGCCGCGCGGTCTAAAGCGTTAGTTAGTAAATCAAGATCTCGTCGTTCGTCGGCACGATTCCCGTTAGTTGCGTGCACGTTATTTAGATAGTTGTTTAATATATATCCTATGTTATTCCTTAGCCTACCTCTCATTTCTTTCAGCTACAGTTAATAAAAAAAAAAAAAAAACCAATTAAATATATATATGTATAATTTTTTTTTTAATTTTTGATAATATATCTTGATCAAATCTTGATCAAGGCTTGACGAGGTAGCTTGATCAAGTCTTGATACATTTTTGCGTTACGTTTTGATCAATTCTTGATCAAGTTGCCTAATCAAGTTTTTTAATTTCAATTCAATTTTTTATTTTGGCCATAAATTTGATGATTATTGATGTATTCCTGGTTTTATAAATTTTATTTGATATGAATTATAAAAAAAAAAGAACCGATTGTTTATAAAGTTTCCAAGTGCGATTAATTTTATTTTTTTTCTTAAATTGTGTTTTCTTATTTTTTTTACAATTTATATCAAATTTAAATTTGAAAAACACAAAACAAATAATTATTGAATTATTGTATAGTAATTATTGAATTTGTCGTCCGCTATGATAAAAAACTCATTATTATTCATGTAAAAAAAATAATAAAACGGGTTAGTTCAATTAAATAGAAAAAAAAAACTAATCTCGCTCTTAATGTATCCACAGTTATGTTTATTTATTTGAGTACAATATTTTTATAAATTTATATATTTTATGGATTTTTACTTAATTGATATTTATATAATTTTTACTAAACTTTTTCAATTCACGTTTTTTGATTATTAAAGATAGAAAAAAAAAAAAAAAAAAAAAAAATTGAGGCTTTTTGGGGTACATAAATCTGTGATTTTGTTTTGATTATTATTAAATTAATTACTTTAGATAACTTTAAATGCATTTAACATGAACAAACAGCTAGAAAAACAGATGTATTTTTTTAAATAAATTTTTAAAGAATTGTTACAACCTGCGGTCGTCATCGACTATTATAAAAAAACGATAATTATCAATTTTAAATATAAATAAAAAATATAGCCGCCTTTGCCGAAATAATAGGGTTCTTCTAACTCTACACTAAGGCCCCGTTTTAAGGGTAGCTACCTTCAGGCGAAACTAGTTATTGCGACAGACTAGAAGAAGACTAGAAATACAGGAGGAGTAACTCGCCTCGAATATGTCAGCCAATTAGTGTGAGGTATCATAGCGAATGTAGCGTACAGCGTGGTTCAGCGCATTGTATATTTATTTCTTATTTTTAATGCGCAGCTTACACATACATACATACATTCTGTCTTCTTGGTTTAGATCCTTTTTCTAGTTCTGGCAGCGAGAGAGTTTGGATCTCTCTCCTGTTTCAAAGGTTTTAACTTTGTACATTGGTAATGGAATTATCTATCCTTTTTTTCTAGAATCATCACGTGTTCAAAATTAATCTTTCATTTAGCCGCTTGCATCTAGTCTAATAATTAAAATATTCAATTCATTTCTTTTAATAATTAACACGTGAATCATTACAAAATATTTAAAATAATAATTATTTGACAATTAATATAACTAATTTAATTAGAAGCATTTCGAGTATCTAAAATCGACCAAGCATGGTTATCGATTAAAATAATTTATCATTCACCAATGTACCTAGTTCAAACAAAAGAACTAGACATTAATAATCAATCAATAAATATATAGTTCAGTAAAGTTATTTAAAATCAGTGTTAAGACGAATATTGTAACAATCAGCAAAACGTGGCGATCACAGGTTTCAGTGAACGCTACCACGCTAGAATCCAACTCACATTTTTGTAAAGTAATTTTATTGTATACGCTCTAAAATAATTACCAACGTTGTAAGTAATATTAAGAGTTAAGTTAACAAGCTTACCTTATTTTTATATAATCATTTTACTAAATTGTTCTATACTTAATCTTTTGTGACCAATCAAACAGTCAAATCAGTGAATGATGAACATTAACATTTTCTAAATTCAGAGTATTAAAATTAGAAGTAAACGTATATTTTTATGTTCTTTTATTTTATTAATTATTTAATTCACGTATCATACCATATTTAAATGGATTTCCGAAAACAAATGGCAAGGAAACAGATGCAATTGATTCAATAATTTTCTGAACATTAATTAAACAAGTAATTGTCACTTTTTTATTTGCATCTCTTTCCATAGCCATTTGTTAATTTTCAAAGAAATAATTCATGGAATCTTAAATGTATTTATCAAATGCAAATGTCCAGAAAAACAAATGTAATTGTAAATGTAAATAATTATTATTTATCCCCTCAAGCATTTGATTTACTAGAAGCGACATTATCTACATTTATACTACAGAACGCTTGATGGTAACAATTACCGACGCCGCAATATAAATATTCGCGTAGTTGTTCCAAAATTCAAAGTTGAATTTTAAGCCAACACGATTTAATCTTATATATAGCGGGGTCAAGTATAATTAATTTTTTTTTTTTTTTCTTATTTTTCTAGCAGTTAAGACTTACATGAATCAAAAATAAATTTTCTCCTTTGGTTTTTCTAGTATCATATCGGATTGTATATAAGTATATAAAGAATTCATCGAAAGCAAAGAAATTACATCACATTCCGAATCTTGACGCTTATTTTTGTAAAAAAAAATGTGTTTCTTTTTTCGTTGAGATATCACATCTTTTTGTAAAGTTCTTCGATTATTAACGATAATCAAATACATAATATCGAATTAGCTGATACAATAAAATAATCCGGAAAAAAACAATTTATTTTCCATTTTTTAAATAAAAAAAATGCCTGTAAATAATTTATAAATAAACAAATAGCTAAAGAAAAAGATGGACTTGAAAAAAGACAATTTATTTTTCATTTTTTCAATAAATAAATGCTTGAAAATTATTTTTAAATAAACAAAAAGCTAAAGAACAAAATGGATACAGGAAAAAGACAATTTATTTTCCATTTTTTGAATAAATAAGTGACTGTAAATAATTTATAAATAAACAAATAACTAAAGAAAAAGATGCATACAGGAAAAAGACATTTTATTTTTCATCATTCTAATAAATAATTTATCTAATCAAGAAGTAATTTATACAAACTCCCGCTATTTAGAAATAGGTATTGAGATTTTATGAATATTCTATAGTAATTTTTTTATTGCTATTAGCCAAGTTTGACGCCAGTTTATCAAGGCAAGATGCCATAAACCTGTAAGAGTCAATAAATCTTAAATTTACTAGTCGGCTGCCTCTTTCATTTGAACATGGATACTTGACTTCTTTCGTTAATGATATATATTTATCCTTGTTGATTAGTAAAATTCTAATTGATAGAGACTTGTCATATATACAGTGGAAATAATATGCAGAACTGTATGGTATGTGATTGTCTATATCATTCTCTCCAGGTTCAAAAATACATTCCAGATCTGTATAGATGACAAATGCTTGTATCTTGAATCGATGATTTTTTAATTTTAATATATTTTTACCTTCTTCTAGTAGAATCATTTTCACTTTATTACTATTTTCACAGTCTTTAAAATTTTCTCATATGAATTTCGAATTTTGAAATGACAGAGACAACAATCACATTACCACTTTATACTCTTGGTTTTTGAAATTTGTGTACTAACAAGTCGTGAAAAATTTCGTATTGAAGCAAAATGAAAAATCAGTTTATCAGTTGACAATCCACTATTCATAATGAGTAAATGAATTGTGGGTTTCAATGATTTATGTTTAGTCAAGTATATTGGTGCTATTTCACATTTATCATATGAATCCTTGACATTGATTGATAAGTCATTCATAACCTCAACTTTTGCAATGTCACGTAACATTATTGGGAAATTTAACCCATCAAATTTCAGAACTGTCTTGAAATCAGGGTATGATGTGGTACGATAACTGAATTATTCTAGTATAAATTCGTATAAATGATTTTGTATGTATAGTATATTCTAAAGATCATTTTGAGATACAAAAAAATGGATTTTTAACAGGAAAAATATGTTCATATTGTAAACTACGTTTGCCAAATACTGATGATCTTAACGAATTCCATAATAAAATAAAAATTTTCTAAAAAGATCATTTAGAAGAATGTGACGAAGGTTTTTTATTACCAATAACAATCTATGTTTATGTGATGTATTTTAGTTTTATTTGTCACATATGCCATATACATGGTAAAATTATTTGAAAAATAAACAGATCGAATAAATTATGCTACAAGATATTAATTTTATTAATTTTATATTTCGAAAATGTTTTCTCTTTCACAATAACGACAATGCGTTAAAATTTTTATTTCTCTGTTTGTATCACTTTCTATGTACGTATATGTACATATATTTTGAAATTCTGTACATCCGTTATTCCGATTTTCTGGAGCCTCTTTTCTTGAAACTTCCAAAAGTCTATTATATCTTTCTATTGTTAGTATACTATGATTACATACACGATTAATTTTGATTTATAAAGAATGCTTGCTCTATAATTTTAATCAATTTGAGACACTGTTCAGAACTTATTTTTAGTTTTTTTTTTATTTAGAGACTCACGTTATAAAAAGCAATATGAAACTGACCATAGTATATCTCTCTCAGGCTTCATATAGAACATTTTGTTCGGGAAAACGATAAAATGTTCTGGAAAAATCAGAAACATTCAAAGCAAATTTTTTCTGGAACAACCATGAATTTTTTTTTTTATCGATATTTCGAAATAATTATCGATATTTCGAGATCTTTCCATTTATCGATATTTCGAAATAATTTATTAATATTTTCTAGACTACAAGAAAATCTGACGCAATATCTGAAACTTTTCAGAATATTCTAGAAAATTTTATTTTCGACTATAAAAAAAATAAGAAATGAACCCATGGTTAAATTCTCGAAAAATTAAATAAATTGAAAGTTAATTATTTTTTCATTCGTACATTGGCAAATAATAAATATGTTAAATCGATAACAATGCTTGATGGATTTTAGATTCTCTAAATGTTCTAATTAATTTAGGTGAATTAAGTGTCAAATAATTCCTAAATTAAATACTTTGTAATGATTTACCTGTTAATTATAAAAAGAAATAAGTTGGATATTTTAGATCTTATGTATGTTACCAATGTATAAATTTGAAACGTTAGGAAACAGGAGAGAGATCCGAACTCTCTCGCTGCCAGAACTAAAAGAAAGATTAAGATTACTAGGTCAGGTCTTCGGCGCGAAGTAATGAGACTTAGGGCAAGAGAGTATTGAAATAAGAATAGATTTAATGTATATCTTAAATGTTTAAAAAATGTTTATTGTTGTCTATATGTTAACGTGTGTTTGTTACAGTATTTATTACACTTATTAGATTAAAATTACTTACATTGATTGAGGGCGTTGTTACAATAATTTATTTCTGGTATAGTTGAATTACAATGAGGATGGATGATTACAATTGATTTGAAGTAGATCGGTTGATGAATGATGATGTAGGCTCGTGGTTATTATTAAACAGGATTTTATATTACTAAAATAATTATTTTATGTACTCGCGTAGTAGGAAAACAGGGCCGATTCTATTTCATCCTTAAATTATAAATTAATTGAGGGTTGAAAAAAAAAAAAAAAAGAGTTAAGGGATGTTTTAGGGGTAGTAAAAGTGATGTGTAGGAGAGATGTTAGTGAGGTAAGAGGGGTATTGAGATGGGGGGTTGTAGCTAAGATGGGGGGATGTTGGGGTCGCGAGTATGGAGATGGGGGTCGGGGGTGGTATATGATGTTGGTCATTAAAAATTTTTTTTGTTGATATGATGAAATTTATTTTTTGATAATCTATGTATAATAAAAAAATTGTTTATAAAAAAATAAAATAAAATAAAAAATATAAAAAAATATGTTTGGATGACCCTGACACGTGAACCCAAAATATCAAGTTACGCATTGAGTTACTCAATGCGTATATATATACATGCGTATGCGTAACACAGGGCCCAGCAGACCACACGTTGTATAAGATATATAGTGTTTTCACAATTTGACTTTTTTCTTTTAACAAAGAATTTAATTGTGGGTCCATATATATACATTTAAAATATATATTTTAAATATATATATATATTTTTTTTTTTTTTGATGACCCATAAAATTGAATCTGAGAAAAAAATAAAGTTGACTATTTTATTTTTTATTTTTTCTCTGTCTAGCACTGCTTGCTGCTAGGGCAGAGTCAAATTTTTATTACTTCTTAAATAAACAAGTGCATTACACTCTGTATATGTTATATGCATAATAATTATTCGTTTTAAAAAAAAATTTTTCTTTGTCAATCCCAATAGAAAAATATTTTTCTTTTTCATTTTTTTCATTGAAATAAAAAAAGTATATTTTTTTTTGAGGGTTTCAAAAATATTTAACTCAATGACACCCTCAGTTTATTCAAAACGGTTTGTTGGTGACAGTCGAAGAAAAAAGAAAAAAAATGGTTCAATTAATAAGTGAAATACGAAAATTAAATAGAGAAGTAAGTATAATGAGTATTAATAATTCATTTATTGTTTTATTACTGTGCAAAACGGAATGTGTTTTTGTTGTTTAAGTGATTTTAATTATTTATTATATCTATTCTAGAGTTTGGAATTACTGAATACCATGACCGCTATTGAAAAAGTCTTAGAGTTATTTCAAAATAAAAATACTGCTAATGAAATTGTTTTTTTGCCGATTAGTAAAAAAAAACTGTTTGAAAAAGTAAGTATTCTATCAATTTTTTCTTGGCTCGTTCTTTGGAAATATTCAGTTATTATATTTTATTTTGTATAATTTATTTTTCTTTTACAGTTTTAATGACAAAGCATAATTACCTTGAGTTGAGTTGAGTTGAGTTGAGTTTGCACAGATATTAATTGTTCAAAGTTTTTTTAAGACTGGTACATTTTACTTAAATAATTAGCCTTTTATACAAAATCATAAGTAAAGTTTTAAGACATGGAGGGTAAGGGGTAAATGAATTTTTACTTTAAATTGTTTATAGAAATAACTCGATATTTTTTTTCTTAGATCATAAATCTCATTTGATTTTGTTTATTTTAAAAAATAAAAAATTAAACATTCAAACTTTATAAACAAATAAAAAAATTTTTTATTATTCAAATTCTATAATTATTATAATTAATTATTACTCATGATATGAAAAATAATTTATTATGTCAAATTAAGTCGACCGCAGACTATAAAAATATTCGAACAACAATTATTATTATTAAATAAAAAATAAAACTGCGTTCCAGTACCAGGGTAATATAAAGAAGGTAGAATGTTTCACTCACTCGAGTTAGAAAATAGTTTTCCTAAAAGATATACTATTCGGCCCGTTCGGTGACACCCTTGGGCTAGCTAAGAGGACCGCCCCCGCTAGAGCACCAGTAGAGCACCCCTAAACGGCGGAGAGAACTGCCCCTCTGAGCGCCATTACACTGCTTAGAGATCCACCCCCACTTGAGGTAGGCCCAAAAAAGACGGCCATTATTTTCAAACGAGTACTCTTTTGAATTTATAATATCCGGCTGAAAAATTCATTTTATTGACTTGTTTAAATTTGTTCTTTGTTTAAAAAAATGTTTTTCTTACTTCATGACCATAAAATAAAATAATATTTATAATATTTATAATATTCTTTTTTTAAGTGATAAATTAAATCGTTTATTTAGAAAAATTATGTCACGGTCAATCACAAAGGCAATAATTTTTTATTTCTTATGAAATATAAATAATTTTTTATTTTTTCAAATATAAATAATGTGACTAATTATTTTATTTGAAGTTAACCATAAATGTTCCATCAAATGATTAAAACTATAATAATTTTTAAATAAATAAACTATAACCGTTAGCACTTTGTTTACAAAAATTCTGTGCATCATTGAAATTGAAAAAAATATTTTAATGTTCATGGACATAAAATTTATTCTGAGAAAAAAATTATAATAATATAATATTAACAACAAGTCTTAATCTCAATCATTAGTAAAAAATCTTTTGACTGTTAAGCATCGTTTTTAAAAAAATTTTAATTGATAAAAATGGATTCAAGCAAGTGTAAACGGTTAATAAAGATAATGGAAAAAGCTTGTAGAGTGATTAAAACACGAAATGAAATTGAAGATTTGGGAAAAAAAATATTAAATTATTAAGAAAATTGTTAAAAGTATGGACTTTATCTCATGGTCGAAGAATTCAAGTCCAAACCACAATAATACAATTACAATCAATACTTGAACAAATGAAAGATAAAAAAAAAAGCTGGTACTGGAATTGGTAACAATAATAGAAAATTAAAAGATAGAGTAAAGTGGGTCGATGTAGACTCAATATTTCAAGGACGCATGCGAACTGGTGTAGTTATAAATTTAAAACACATAGATTTACGATATTTTTTACAAGATTCGAAAAAAATGACTACTATTCGCATAAAAAATATATTAAAAAAAGAAAATAGTTTAAAAGTAAATGACATTTTATCATGTAAATTTCAAGTTATGAAAAATAATGAAATTGTTAAAGAAACAAAATATTTTAATACAAAAAATGATATAATTTTGCAAACAACTAATCTATACAACTGGTTTAATGAAAATATAATTGACAAACTTCTTGTAAAAGTGGAAGAATTTCAAAAAATAGATTCAGGTTGGACAATGAAAGAAATAATTAATTTAACAATAAATATAAATTTGTATGAACCGATCAGAGGAGGGTTAAATACATATATTGAAATGCCTCAATTTATAAAAAATAAACGTGCTGTAATAAATATACACAATTATGATAAATATTGTTTTTTATGGTCAGTAACAGCAGCATTACATCCAGCTAAAAATAACCCCGAACGTGTAATTTCATATCCAGACTTTAGAACTATACTAAAATATGAAGGCATTCGATTCCCGATTGCATTAAAAGATGTACCAAAATTCAAAAATTAATAAGTTATCTATCAATATCTATGCGATAGAGAGTGAAAAAAAAAAAGAAATAGTACCTATTTATTTGAGTCAATTTAAGTCAGATAAAAAAACAATCCATCTATTAATTTTAAATCAAGAAGCTGTCAATAAAAAAAATAATAATACGTATAACACTAGTAATAATAACAATTTTATTGATGATTGTATTGATGATAATAATTATGATGGTGATAGTGAGAATGATGACAATAATTTTAGTGACATTTGTGAAAGTGATGTTGACAATGAAAAAGAAAAATTCCAAGTAATTTTCCATTTTGCTTTGATTCGCAATTTATCAAGATTAGTAAGTTCACAAGTATCAAAAAATGGACATGAATTATGGTTGTGTAATCGATGTTTATGTCATTTTAAAAATCAAAAATCTTATGAAAATCATTCCGATGATTGTTTAAACCAAAATACTGCCAGAATAATAATGCCAGATCAAGAAGATAATATTTTAAAATTTAAAAATTATAAATTCAAAGAACCAGCACCCTTCTCAATCTATGCTGATTTAGAATGTATACTTCAACCAGAAGCTAATGAAAAAGATTCACATATACCATATAGTGTTGGATATTATTTACATTGTACATATGATAATTCAATATCTAAATTTGTATTTAATCGTAGTGAAAAATGTATAGAGTGGTTTGTTAATGAACTTAAAATGATAACAAAACAAGTGAATGATATTTTAAATAATCCGGTTCCGATGGAAAAATTAACTCTTCAACAAGAAATGAATCTTCGTTTATCAAAAAAATGTGAAAAACCATTGTTAAATGAAGACTTCATAACAAGAGATCATTGTCATATTACTGGTCGCATTCGAGGCTTAGCACACTCAAATTGTAATTTACAATATCAAAATAGTCATGTAGTACCAATTTTTTTCCATAACTTAAGTGGTTTTGATAGTTTTTTTATTATTAAATCATTGGCTAATCAGTTTAAAGGTTTAATAAAGCTTTTACCAATAAATAAAGAAAAATACGTATCCTTCACTAAAGGATAATAATCCTTACATGCCTGATTTTGATACTAATTTAGATGAATCTTATATAATGTACTATGATATAAATAACCTTTATGGACATTCAATGATGAATTATTTACCATACAAAGAATTTGAGTAGGATGATAATAAAAATATTAATGTTTTTTCAATTGCAGATGATTCAGACATAGGATATATATTAGAAGTAGATTTAGAATATCCTGAAAATTTATTTAAAGATCATCGTGATTTTCCTCTTTGTCCTGAACATCTCGTTCCACCAAACTCGAAACAAGATAAACTCATAAATACTTTATATCAAAAAAAAAATTGTTATCCACTATAGAAGTTTAAAACAATATTTAAGCTTGGGTATGCAATTAACGAAAATTCATAGAATATTAAAGTTTAAACAAGCTCTTTGGTTAAAAAAATACATTGATTTTAATACTCAAAAAAGACAAGAATTGACTAACTCATTTGGTGTGTTGATATTTAAATTATTAAATAATGTTATGCATGGTAAAGCTATAGAAAATTTACGTGAAAGAAGAAATGTAAAAATGATAACGAAATGGGATGGAAGTTATGGGGCAAAATCATTAATAGCAAAACCAAATTTTCATAGTAGTATGATACTCGGAGAAGATCTTGTTGTTATTGAAATGTCTAGAGTACAGGAGCAAAATATAATTATTGTGGTCCTGGTACTAAGTTATCGAAAAGATTAGAACGAGGTGATCAAGGCATAAATCCATTAGACGAGTCGTGTAAAGAACACGATATACAATACGAAAAAAATAAAGATAATTTAGTTGCTAGACATCAGGCTGATAGAGTACTTGCTGAGAGAGCTTGGCAACGTGTACTTACTAAAGACTCTTCTATAGCCGAAAAAGCAGCTGCTTGGGGGAGTAACTAACGCTATGAAAGCAAAATTAAAAATGGGTATGGCATTAAAAAAGAGAAAACGAACCAAAAAAATAACAAAAATAAAAAAAAAAGACCTTCGGTATCATTAAAAAAAATTATTAGCTTAACAAAAAAATTAACTCAACCTGGTAGCGATCCTATAAAATCAGTTATAAAAGGAGCCCATGATGCTGTAAAAAAGTCTGGTGGTATAAAAAATGTTCGTTTACCTCGTGTTTTACCATTACCAGCTAAAATCGGTGGTTTTTTACCTTTTTTAATGCCTGTTTTTGCTGGCCTTAGTGCTGTGGGTGCTTTATCAGGTGGTGCTGCTTCAATAATGAAAACTATCAATGAAGCAAATGCTGCTGAAAGTAGACTTGAAGAAAATAAACGTCATAATGTAAAAATGGAATCATTGCTTTGGGAAATGGTATGTTCTTACAACCTCATAAAAAAGGATTTGGTTTATTCTTGAAACTATCAAAAAACGTGTAAAGCTACCACACCGAGCCTTTACCGATATTGATCTTATAAAATATGCAAAAATTTTTAAAATTCCAAATTTTCGTGGTGTATTTATGAGAAATGATTTACCTAAATCAGGGCCTAAAAAATATGAGTCATCAATTATTAATCTTGATGATAAAGATGGTCCTGGAACACACTGGGTTGCATATAAAAAGAAAAAAAATGAAGTTATTTATTTTGATAGTTTTGGAGATTTAGGTCCTCCTGAAGAATCAAAAAAATATCTCGGTGTTGTCAGCATTAAATATAATTATAAAAATTATCAAGAATATGATACAGTTATATGTGGTCATTTATGTTTGAAATTTTTATCAGGACAATTATAAATACATACGTTCATTCAATATTGATATTAGTCATGACTGATTCGTTCACATTAACACTTTCCGGAGCCTCTTCTATTTTAGAAGCTCAATATTTTCTACTAATTGAATTATCTAAAGACAAAAGTTATGCTATGAGCCTCGTTGAATTGCTAACATTCAATTCAATACCAAATATTGATGAGTACAATAATAAATTTTATGTGGGTGATTATGTCGTTACTTTACCTACTGGTAGTTATGAAATTGAAGATATTGAAGATTGTTTAAAGAAAGAATTACCAGAAATTTCTCTAAGTATTAAAGCGAATACTAATAAATTGTGTTGTGAAATATTGTGTAACGAGTATATAAATTTCCAAGAAAATAATACAATAGGGAGATTGCTTGGATTTTCATCACAAATATTAACTCCTAATGTCTTGCATAAATCGGATTTGACTGTTACTATTATAAAAGTTAATGCCTTACGTATTGAATGTAATATAACAACTGGTGCGTCTATGAATGATCGGCCAGTACATACGATTCATGAATTTTTTCCTAGTGTTCCAAAAGGATATAGGATTATAAGTACCGTCTCATGTTATTTATCTTCTAATCGCAAGCAATACACAATATTCAATTGAAAATTGTTGATCAAGACGGAGACTTGGTAAATTTTCGAATAGAAACTATAACAATTCGTCTACATGTCAGACGTTTATAATAATAATAATGGGAATTGTGTTTAATAAAAAAATTATCGGATATAGTTATAAGAATCAATCGACATGCCAAAAGTCAAGCAGTCTAAGAAGACCTTTGAAAGTGATAACACTCATTATGAGCATCATACTCATTTACCTTATGGTGCTTCAAAATTTAATAATAGTAACGAAATAAGAATCGGAGCTCAACATCAAGATCTGTGTTAATTACCAAGTAAAAGTTCAATACATATAACAGGAAAATTTACAAAAACTAATGGAAATGCTGTAGCTGCTACAACAACTCTAGTCAACATGTGAATTGCTCATATGTTTGAAGAAATCCGATATGAAATAAGTGGTGTTGAAATTGATCGTAGTAAAAATGTTGGTCTTACTACTTTAATGAAAGGATATGTATCATTTAATCCTAATCAAAAATCAATTTTAGAAAATGCTGGATGGATTGATGATACTAAAATATTTGATGACAATGGAAATTTTGATATATCAATTCCATTAAGTATGATATTAGGTTTTGCTGAAGATTATCGTAAAATAATTATTAGTGCCAAACATGAACTCATTCTTGTAAGATCAAATACTGATACCAACGCATACAAACAGACAGTTGTTGCTGCTGCTGCTGATGGTGCCGCTGCTGTTGCTGAAGAAGTGAAAATTACTTTAGAAAAAATTGAATGGATAGTACCATACATACGAGTATCAAATAAACAAAAAATTCAACTACTTAATTTTATTGCAAAAGATCCATCTATAGCAATGAGTTTTCATACTTGGGAACTGTATGATTACCCATTACTACTAGCAACAACAAAGCATATTTGGAGTTTAAAGACATCAACACAACTTGAAAAACCTAGATATGTCATTGTTGGTTTTCAAACAGCACGAAAAAATATTGCAAACCAAAATTCGAGTCTTTTCGATTATTGTAATATGCGAGATATTAAACTTTTTCTTAGCTCTCAGTCATATCCCTATGGGAATCTTAATATTGACATAACACATAACCAATATGCTTTGCCATATGACATGTTTGCTCAATTCCAAGTTTCGTACTATGGAAAAGAGACAGAACCATTTTTAACAAAGAAAGAGTATATGAATCAAGCTCCTTTAATTGTAATTGATTGTTCAAAACGAAATGAATTTTCAAAATCTGGACCAGTTGATATACGACTTGAATTTGAATCATTTCAACAGTTTCCTGCTCAAACATCAGCCAATTGCTTAATATTGCATGACCGTATTGTTGAGTACAATCCAATAAGCGGTTCCGTCCGAAAATTAATATTATAAATAATCTAAGCATATTATAAAAAAATATTCATTCACAGTCAGACTTTCATAGGCATCACATTAAATTGTTTAAAAAAAATTAATCTTCTGACGAATACTCAGATAAAACTCCTTTGATCAAAGAATCAAAGGCTGAAAAAGAAGAGAGAAAACAACAACAACAACAAGTACAAAAACAATTGAACAAATCTTCTAAAAATTCGAAATTTTTTTCAGGTTCGTCAAAAAAAAAATAAAGATCGACTATTAAAAAATATAAATGAAAAAATCATAAAATCAAAAATCAAATACTTGAAACTTAAAAACTCAGGAGACATTGAAAAAACGGATCAAGAAATTCTACAATTAATTGTCTTCAAAAGATGCATGTATCATTTACTACCAATACCATACACATAATGTATACATGGTCACATGCATATCAAGCAGCACGACGTGCAGAATGGGAAACAGCAACTCGAGATCGTAAAAGATTCTAAATGAGAATTAAAAAATTAAGTGAAATTATAGATCCAATTCTATTAAAAAAACACAATAAATTCTGCAAAACTAAATTTGATAAATAAATAAACATTTTCAAATATAAAAAATCAGTTTTAAATATATTTATTTTATTTTTAAAACAAATACACTTTTAAGATTAAAAAATATACTTTTGAAATTATTCTTCGTCTTGTACCCTATTGTCAGCTTCGCTTTCTTGTTGTTCAGTAGATTCAATTCTTTCATGTCTATTCCAAAGCTCGAATAATTCTTGTACAAGTGGTGTTAAAGTTGGTATTGAAGCTCGATCAAAATATCTCAAAATAAGATCGTTTTCATCGAAGGCATATGGTGGTAATTCAAACAAGTCTATAAGTTTCCATTGACTTTCAGTAGTTGAGTAAACTTCATTGAATGTATCCAAACATTTCAAATCGCAGAAGTTCAACTTTTTTCCAATGTATATGTAAATCATCGAGAAAAGAAATCAGTTTTTCTTCTTGTGTATTAAATTCAGAATTATTAAATAAAAATTTTTGATAAATTTCCAACTCTATATAACACTGGTTATTTATTATCATTCCAAGCTATTACGTTTTTGACCTAATTTATGTAAACAGTGCTTGCACACTACGAGTTATTATATTAATGAGCGCTGTTCAAGCTTTTCTAGCAAGCTCACAAGGCCCCTACTATATTATATTAATGCGTGCGCATATGCTTATATTATAGTTTGTTTAAAAAACATTTGACTCGAATTAATTTGAAATAAACAGTGTTTAGTCAACATAAATGTCATTTTTTTTGAATCAATGTTTTTTTAAATTATTACTTCATTTTATTTTTTTGGCATGGAAAACAATTCTTCTTTTTCGGTAATGGCCCATCGAATGCAT
The DNA here is from genome assembly GCA_011426435.1 of Lysiphlebus fabarum. Lineage (NCBI taxonomy): Eukaryota > Metazoa > Arthropoda > Insecta > Hymenoptera > Braconidae > Lysiphlebus > Lysiphlebus fabarum. The sequence goes on from WSYQ01000676.1 coordinate 28,500, forward strand.
CTGTATGTAAACTTAAAAAATTAAAATGTTCTCTGCAGCGACGTTCGTCAATGAATTTTTGTTTACTTTTGAAATTTTCAGGTAGTTTTTCCCATACTTTATCCATTGATTCTGATGCATATGAAAAAATAAAATTTTCTGGCAATATTTCAATATCTTCTTTTGTAAGTTTTGATAAATCTTTTAATACAAAAACAAGTGTATGGACTTATTGAGAGATGGTTTTACACCCTAATATTTTTCAAACCATAAATTTAATTGTTGTACATTCTCAAGTGCACAATTACAATTACGTATAGCGTAATGATATTCTAGATGATTTGATATTTGATTTTTCATTGTTTTCATTCCTGGAGCATTCATTGAATATAAATCGATAATTACTATTGAATTTTCAGTTATATCTTCCAACCATTTTTTTTTCTCATCACCTTTTACATATATATAATCTGCTGATTCAAGAACGTCGGTAATTATTGGTTTTATATCTTCGAAAGATATATCACCACATTCCTATGATAAACCATGCAAATTACGAATTAACCAATGATTCATTGATTTGTATCTTGCAGGCAAATTATGCTATGTACTTGGTGGTTTGAATACAAAACAATATGTATCTTTTTTTTGGATATCAATTGCACACATATAAATCGCATTTTATTACTTTTTCTATTTCGGCTTTCTTTTTATGTTGATTTGTTCAGTTGGCTTGGGTTTGTTTAATTTTATACTATTTTTTCATTATTCTTATCTCTATAACGTATTATTATTTTACTTATTCTTATATAATTCTACGGATGTAACACCCCCACCCTTAAGAATCGAGTTGGGGAGTGTAGCGAACACAGCGACATTTGGGGATCTTTTTTTGTCGTTTTTGTTTATGTCCTACTTTAAGTTCTAAGTGAGAGTCAACTAAAAGGAGGAGTTGAAAAAGATTCCTTACTTAACTGTCATGAATTTGGTGGAATTTTTCCTCTTTTTTTTTTTGTTATGTTGATGGGTTTAACTCGTTTTATTTGCTCTCTTCGAATTATCTCATTTCTAAGAGTTTACATGAATTTGTTATTATTATATATTTTTTTTTTTTGGAAAATCTTGGTTTTATGTCTACTTGCTAGAATCTATTTCATATCTATATTATGTATTATTCGTTCTTATATCTCAAATTTGCTTCATAACTATGTATTTTTTTCTTTTTTTTTTTTTTTTGAAAATTACTATGTAGTATCCAAATCGTTAAAATTTAGCTTATCTTATTTATCGTTTGTTTTTTTTTTTTTTTTTTGTATTTTGGTTATTTTTTTATTTTTATCAGGTATTCTTGTAGTTCTGATATTGAGTTTTTGATTTCGTATCCTCCTTCTCTTATCTCGTATTCTGCGCTCCATCTGTCTCTCTTGAAATCGTGATTGTTCTTGGGACTCTTCGGGTGTTCTTCAAATTCTTGCGTAGTTTCAGGATTTTCTGGGGAAGGGGTTGTGGTTCTTGGGGAATAGTTTGAGTTGAAGGATGAACATCTGTAACAATGTGAACGATGATCTGGAGCATTGGGGTATTCTGGGCTAGCATTCATGTCGTATGATTGGTCGCTCGTACTTTGTGCTGCTGCTTGCGTTGGGTACTCTTGTGCGATCCGTTCACGAAGTTTGATTCTTAGTTCTTCTGTTGCTTCTTCTATGAAGTCACCTTTCACTATCTCATCTAAACTGTTTGTCAGTTTTATGTCTTTGAGTTCGATGTTTGTTCTCGTTATTTCATCTCCTTTTTTTATGTAGTCTTGTATCAGTATGATCTCGTAGGTTAGCTTTGCTTCTGTGCGTATTTTTTTGATTGTTCCTTCCATCTATGTTAGTGAAAGCAAAAAAAAAGGAAAAATAATGAGAATGTTTTTATTAGTTATCGAAAAGTAGTTACTCTATGAAGGGTTGTTAGTTATCGTCTATCGTGTTTTGTGTGCGTTTTATTTTTTTTACGGAGGCTAGGAGCCGAAAGGCTCAGCCGTAGTATTGGATTTATCTGAAAAAAAAAAATAAAGTTCATAACTTACGAAATAATTGTCGTAAAGACTTCGGATTTGGCTTAAAATGAGTGTCTCTGGAAACTCTATCGCCCCTCATAAGAAAAAACATCATTTGTTCAGTAATTTTTTTGAAAAAGCTATTTTTGTGTCAAAAAATGAAAAAAAAATTGTATAAAAATTGTATAAATTCATTCGAAAAAGTTGTGAAATTTTGAAAAACAATTTTTTTAAGCCTAATATGAAACCTCTGTGACTATTATATATTGAGTTACAGCCTGTGCCGTTTTCATTTTTTATATTAACAATACCGCGTGATAAAATGATGATAGAAAGTTCGTATAAGGCTTAAAACATGTGTATTCGAAAAGTCTATCGCCCCTTCTAACAAGTTTTGATCTATGAATCATATTTTCCAAGAAAAACTAAAAAAACCGACTTTTTTTTTTTTCGAATTTAACTTTTAAGGAATAAAAAAAAAGTGACTGAACAGCTAATTCTCGTTCCTATGAAAAGCGATAGAGTTTCAATAGACGCATTGTTTGAGCCTAATACGAAGTCAATTAGGCTACAATTTTTTCAAAAGTTATGGCTTTTCTAATTTTCTAGTAATTTAGTAAAAAAACTTTTGAAAAAATTCTTATAAATACTTCGTATACGATTTCAAAAGTATGTGTGGTAAAGTTCTACAACTTTTATTCGAAACATTTTTCAAAAAAAATTATATTTTTCAAAAAAAAATAGAAAATAAAATTTTTGAAATATTTTTGTCATTTTTTTTTCAAGAATCGAAAAAAATTGGCTCTTAGAATCAGAACGTACCCTCCCCCCCCCCTTTCCCCCAAGGGGCGATAGATTTTTGAAAAACACGTTTTTTGAGCCTAATTTGAAGTCATTCCGTTGGTTCTATCAAAAGTTATAGCTTGCCTTAACTCTACGGAGGGTAGGCGCCGAAAGGCTTAGACGTAATATTGGATGTATCTCCTAAAAAATAAAAAGTTTATAACTTACGAAATAATTATCGTGAAAACTTCGGGTTTGGCTTAAAATAAGCGTCTCTGGAAACACTATCGCCTCTAATAAGAAAAAACATTATCTATGAAGTCATTTATTTGAAAAAGCTATCTTTGTGTCAAAAAAATGAAAAAAAATTTTTGTTTTTTTTTTCTTCGAAAAATATTGTTTTTATAAAAAAAGTTGGAACCGAAATAATTATTTTTTTTATTTTATTGATTATTTAAATTTTCTTATTGAATATTAATACATTTTTTTTCAATGATTTTATTGTTAATGAACGATTGAAATTTATTCAAAAAATAATAAAATTTAACATGACCCTAGCCGGAGTATTGAACATTTTTAATTTTCAAAGGTAATGCGGGCTACACGCCTTAACAAACGTTACCAGATCTTTTTTTTTTTTTTTTGTTAGTAATTTTTGTAGTGTTTTTTGTTGTAATTAATGGTCTGTTTGGTGTGTGTGTGTGTGTTTGTGGTTCTTTTTTTTTTTTTTTGATTAGTCTAAGTATCCGCCTCTTTGTGTTGCGCGTGCTGCTTGGACTCCGTGGTGGGCTTCTTGGGTCATAGTGTGGTTGTGTATGAAGTCTGGATGTGGTGGTACTGTAGGGTAGAGTTGTTGTAGTTCTGTGTGTGTCTCTTCTTCTCTTTCTTCTATTTCTTTATTTCTTTCTTCTGCTCTTCTGTGGTGTTCTCTTCTTTCGTGGATTAGCATTGTTGCCATGCTATCCCATATTGCTGCTATCATATGTATTGACCAGCTATATATTTTTTGTAGTACATATCCGTGTAGTATGGTATCGGCTATCATTTTGATTATTTGTAGTATTGCGAACATTCCGATTATCCCTGCATTTATGTTTCCGAACCATGTGAACTGGGACCATCATCTGATCCAAAAACTTTCAACTAATGTGTTCAGCTCTTCTTCTCCGAAGATGTTCATGAATGTCCTTTCGTTGTTGTTTGTTGTTCTTTCTGCTGCCTTTGCTAAATCGTCTAGGATGACTGCTTTCTCTATTGGGAACATTATCCTTTCTTTCATTCTGTTGAGGTCTTCTTTTGTGTATATTTCTGTTTCTGCTAAGTCGTGTGGTCCTATATAAGTCCATGTTTCTTTTGCCATTGGTTTCAGATTTTGTGGTTCGAATGTCTCGACTGGTTTTGGTGTCATCTTATACCAGTTGTTGTAGTAATAAAACATTTGTGGTAATGGTGAATTGCATGGTACTTTCTCTGCTTTTTTTACTAATATGTGGGTTCTTGGTGTAATGAAATATAAGGAGTTGCTTTTCTATACTGGGAGTGCGCTGTAGCATTCATCTGTCTGTCTGAAATTAGTGTTTACAGGCATGCATTTCATGATATGTATTACTTCGCCTGCTGTGATTGCCATGTAACCTGGGTTACCCATCTGTCTGTAAGCGAATTCGTCTGGCATTATTGATGCTAATGCTAATCTATTTTCTAGTATTTGTTTTTCCATTCTGCATCTGTGCATCATGAAATCTTTATACATGTTTTCCATGTTTCTTCTTATGTGTTTTTTTAGGTATACGAATTTTGTGTTCATGTATATGAATGGATCGAACTTTTCTTCTGTCATTTCCATTGCGGCGAATTCGAGATGGAAAGTTACGTATATTTTTGTATGTTCTGTTTGGTGTATATCAAGTCCGCAGAACTGACTTGTTAGTCTTTCCGCTAATGTTATTGTTGTTGTTTCTGTAGCTATCGTAAATATTCTGTATTTTTCTGTTGTTATTACGTCAATGTCTCCTACCCATAATCTCGCGAATTTATTAAAATCGCAGCCGTCGCTGTCGCTTGAGAAGTTCCTCCAGAAGCTGTGTCCGTATATAGAGTCGATGCAGTTTTCTTCGGATAGGACGCATGTTGTTCCGGAATTCATAAATATTTTATTGTCGTTGTAGTTTGTTCTGCCCCATTGTGATGTTAATAGGATTTTTACTGCTATCTGAACGACTACGCTTTCGTATGATGCATTGCCTCACTATATTAAGCTCTGGTGCAGTCTCCGTCTGTATTCAGTGTGCCTGCGGCTGTTCCCCTCCTAAAGTTTGTTGCATTCATTTGTAGGTCGTCGAACCCTAGTCCTAAGATATTTATTGTCCTTTTTGTATGTGCTTCATAGCATGCTGTTTCGTCTATGTCCAGTATGGACACAGCTAGCCCGCCTGGCATTGCTGATATGTAATCTGTCATTTTTCCGCCGTTGTATGCTGTTCTGAGTACTTCTACTTTACAGTGTTTAACTTCTAGTACTCCGTACTCTACTGATTGTAGTAATACTGCTTTTGTTCTTTCTATTTTTTCTTGTTATTGGTGGGACACAGTCTTCTACTTCTATAGTTGAAATTGTTGTGGTATTGAGTGCTGTCAATCCACAATCGTAGCCGATGATTGCTTCGGTTGACTTCCATAGGCATAGTATGAGCAGTATTTGTAGTAACATCTGTAATTTTCTGTTTTAGTCTCTTTACCTAGTACATTTATCTGTTTCGTAACTGTTGTGAATTTCGAGTTTTTGTATGTTTGTTTTTATTGTTCGTCTGGTCCTTTGTCTTTTGGTTTTATTTTTGATTTTCTTAATCTGTTCGGGTGGACTTCTCTGAGTTTGTTTTTGATTTTTATCGTTACTCCGCCTCTGTCTAAGACGTCGAATACTTCGAATGGACCTGAGTAGTGATCTTTTAATTTGCCCGGTTTTGGGCCGTCTTTCAAAAATACGTAATCTCCTATTTCGTAGGGTCTTGGCTGTGCGTCTCTGTCGTAATATTTTTTTGATTTTTCTTTTGCTTTTATTAAGTTATCGTATGCTTTTTTTTGAGTTTTTACTACTTGTGTTACTAGTTCTTTTAAGAAATTATTGTATGTTGGTAAATTTTCGCTTTTCTGTAAGGATTTGCTTGAAGGTAGGCTATCTGTCCGTATACGAGTTCGTGGGGTGTGAATTTCGTTGCTTCGTGTATCGAAGTGTTATAATTTAATATCACTAGGTTTACCCATTTATCCAATTCTTGCTCTTGGTCTACATATTGTTTAAGGAATTCTCCGAGTACGTGGTGTGACCTTTCTAACGAACCGTTGGATTGTCGATGGTACGCTGTCGTTTTTACTTTCTTAATTCTGAATCTTCTCGCAACACATTTCATTAATTCGCTATTAAAATTTGTACCGTGGTCTGTTAATACTATTTTAGGTGAGCCGTGTTTACAAATGAGGTTTGAGATGAAAGCTTCCGCTACTGTAGTTGCGGGTGCATTTTTTAGTGGTACTGCTAAGCAGTATTTTGTTAATAGATCTTGCATAGTTAATATATATTCATTACCTGATTTCGTTACTGGTAGTGGACCGACCATATCCATTGCTACTTTATCAAAGGCTCTACTCGGTGTGTCTGTAATTACTAGTGGGTTTTTATGTTTGAATTTACTTTTTTGAGTTGACAATCTAAGCATTGTTGTATTCTGTGTGTGTTATCTTCTTTTAGATTTTCCCAGTAATACTCGTTTTTGATTCCATTATAGGTTTTTGATATACCTTTATGGCCGCCTATTGGTGACGTGTGTAGTTCCATGAAAATTTCATCTCGTTTACTTAATTTTACGTATATTAATTCATTATTACAAATTATTATTCTAGTTTTCTTGTTTCCGAATTTGGCTTTTATTGGGTTTAGTATTTCTGACCAGTCTATATTACATATTTTATTCGATTTTGAAATAGTTATATAATCTATATCTTCTCTTTGTGTATGTGTGTGTAGTTCGTCAAAAGCTTTTTCTAAGTTTTTATTTGTGGTCACTGTGGATTCACCGTTTGTATTTCCTATGACGATGGGGAAGTAATATTTTTTTGCTTTTTTTATGTGGGTACATTGTCCTAATATAAATGATTCGGGTAAAACTAATCGGTTAGTTGATTTTAGGATTTCTGATCCCGTATCTTTTCTTCGTATTTATTCTCATTTATTTCTTCTTCGGACTCGTTCTCGCTGCTCTCTGTGAAATCTTCTTCTGTTTCTTCTGTGTTGCTTTGTCGTTTGTTTTCTATTGTTTTCTTCGGTCTGCCTCTTTTCTTTCTGGTAGTGATATAAGGCTCATTGTGTTTTTCTTTTTTTGGCCAACCTCTTTTTTTTATTACTCGTTCGATTGTTTCTTCGTCTGGTTCTTCTTCTTCTAGTATTTTTGCAAAATCTTCTAAATCATCTGGTATTTCGTTTTTATCTCTTTCTTTGGATGTCTGTTGTCTTGGTGTGACGTTCAGTTGTTGGGTTTGTAAATAGTGCATCTGCATTTAGGTTTAGTTTGCCTGGTTTATATCTTACTTCGTAGTCGTATTCTGCTAATTCAAGTCTCCATTTTAGGACTCTATTTTTCGTATCTTTTGCTGATTTGAATTATACTAGGAGTTGGTGGTCTGTTATGACAGTAAATTTGTATCCATATACTTATGGTATAAAATTCTTGACTGCTGCTACTATTGCTAGTGCATCTTTTTCGTAGGTATCGTACCTAGTTTCTGCGTCATTTAGAACTCTAGAAAAGTATGCTATTGGTTTGTCTTTACCTATAGTTCCTTGGGATACAACTGCGCCTATAGCGTAACTTGAGGCGTCTGTTGTTATTATGAAAGGTTTGTCGAAGTTTGGATATTGTAATATCGGTGAATTGCATAAAGCATTTTGTAAAGTTTCGAAAGGTGAGTCTGTTTTTGTATCCCATTTAAATTCATCTTTTAATAGGTTAGTTAACGGTTTTGCTACATTTGCATAATTTGGTATAAATCTTCTGTAATAGCCCGTAAGACCTAAGAATTGTCTTATTCCTTTTCTATCTTTCGGTTTTGGGAAGCATTTGACTGCTTCTATTTTTTTGGGATCTGTTTTAAGACCTTCTTCTGAAACTATGTGCCCGAGGAATGCTACTTCTCGTTTTAGGAAAACACATTTGTCTGGTTGAATCTTTTAATTGGCTTCGCTTAGCCTATTCATTAGTTTATCCATTCTTTCGTCATGTTCTTTCAAACTTTTTGCTGGTACTATAATATCGTTTAAATATACAACATTTCGTTACCCTGTAGACCTGTTAGTAAGGTACTTAATAATCTCATAAATGTGGAACTGCTTGATTTCAGTCCCATGGGCATTCTTATGTATTCATAATGACCGTTTGGTGTTGAAAAAGCTGTCTTCTCTGCATCTCTTGGGTCCATTTTTATCTGATGATACCCTGATGCTAAATCCATCGTTGTGAAATATTTTGCGCCACCTAGTTGATCTAGGATATCTGTAATATTTGGTAGTGGGAACGCGTCGTCAATCGTTTTGTTGTTTAACTTTCTAAAATCAATTATCATGCGCCATTTTTCTACTGTATCGCCTGGTTTGCTTTTCTTTTTCACCAGCCATTTTGAGTGTCTTAATATACCTATCTTAAGACCTTTCGAAACGTGTTCTTCGATCACTCCTTGTAATTTATGTGGAGGCCGATATTGTTTTACATTTATTGGTACTTCATCTTTTGTAATAATTCTGTGTTGTACTAAATTTGTTGCACTCAATTCTTCTTCTGGTAATTAGAATTGCATTGCGTATTTTTGTACTAACCTTGTCACGTGTTCTATCTCTTCTTGATTCATATCCTTGAAATCCATTTTTTCCATAATGTATTCGATTCTTTCTATGTAATTTTTGTTTCTGTTGGTTTGGTTTGCGTTTTCTTCTGTTGAGCCACTTATCTTTTTCTCGTACTTTTCTCTTATTGTACTCATGGTTGCTATGAGGTTTACTAATTTTTGTTTTGTTTCTGTCCCTTCTGTTAGGGTTATTTTTCTGTTACTTTCTTTCTTTTTCTTACGTTTTATGAGGGCAACTAGTGGGCCGATTGTGCTTTTGGTTTCTTGTGACTCTTCAAATTCTTCCAGTTGTAGCTCTGGACAGATCATTTCTATTTTTTCTTCTGTAGTATTATATATTTTCATATAAGCTTTCCCATTTGTGGCATGTATTAAGCAATTACCACCATATACACCATCTCTAAGTTTAAGTGTATTTATATATCCATCTTTTCGTCTTTTTCTGATACGGGTAGATGGACTATCTGTTCGCTATTTGATTCAATGAAGTACACTCCTCCGAATGAACAATATTTGTCTCGGACTTTCAAATATTTTTTATCATAATTTATTTCTGCTTTATTTTCATTAAAAAATTCTGATCCCAGCAGGCCGTCTTCTATGAGGTCTGTCGAGTCTGGGATTACGTTACAAGTTGGTTTAGTATCTAAAATTTTTATTATTGCTGTACTTATTGTGGTGAAAGGTGACCCTGATATACCTTTTATTGTTATTGTGCTATCAAAATTATCGCTATCGACGTGTGATTTTTTTATCAAACAAGGTGAGGCACCTGTATCTATTAAAAAGGTTGAGGTTATTTTGTTTTCCTGTTTTATGACTATGAAAGGTAATCTATCATGGGTCATCAAGTCTATTGTGATGACTCGTCGCTCTCCTCTTCTATGTTCTCTACTGTTGTCATCGCGTTTGCTCGCCTCGTGTTCCTGTTTTGCTGCTGGTTTTGGCGCTGATATTGGCCCCCTCGATTGTCTCTCGAGGCGGGCCCTTGGCCGTTTCCCTGGGCGTTTTCGTCGTCGTTTTTTTTTCTTCTGCATTCGTTTATTGTGTCTTGAAATGTGGCAATATTCGCATTTTTCTACATTCTTATTTTTTAGGTTATAGTAAAAAAATATCTTTAGGTCGAATGACTCGTTTTCTTACATATTTGACAATAAAGATCGGTTCTTGTTGTGTTGTTATTACTGTTGTTGTTATTACGATTATTAACGTTATTTGTCGGCCTTGTTGTTTGAGATCTTGCGTTTTGGTTCGAA
>WSYQ01000677.1:0-90713 GCA_011426435.1 Lysiphlebus fabarum
AGAAATTGAAGAAATAAAAATCGAAGAAAAATAAAAATGAATAAAAAAAATAGTAGTAGTTTCGATCGAGTAGCATTGGAAAATGAAAATGCCTCAACTATACCATTTTATTGGCAATGGCTATCAAATCTAACTGAGCTATCCACTCAGATTTGCATTTTTTTTTATTTTTTTTTATATTTTATACTATATAGCAGTCAAATACGCATCAATCTTACCGTTAGTATATCAAAATCGATCAAGTAAAAAATCCATTTTACATTTTCTTAAAAAAAAAAAAAAAACAAGTTTATCTCAACTTTTTAAATTACAACCAGCCTGATTTTTACTGTTATAAAATTAGACTAATTTTATTAATCCTATTAATACAAGAATTTTAGTAAAATAGTTTTAAAACTATGTAGATAATTCCAGTAATATTTGATACAAAATATATATACATAAACAGCTGTGAAAATTCAGCACAAAGTTAGCGAAACAATTCACAACCAAATGCGTTAAACCACCCTATTTTTTTTTTTTTTTTATATATATATATTTTATACAGAACAAAGTATACTTCTTTGTTGAACAATCCAATACGAATTTTTTGATGTGCATATGGCAACAGATTTCGCGTATATATATTGTCTAAAAAAATAAAACGAGTATCGAAACGAAGAAGTCTTTACAAAAGTTTCTTAGTGTAACATGACAAAAAAAAAAACAAAATAAGTAGCTGAGATAAAAATTTTGGCATAATAAAAAAAAAAGCGAGAAAAGTTATAGAAATTTTTATTTTTTGTTTTTGAGAAAAAACTTTTATCTAATATTCTAGTGTAACATCTGGAGAATTTTTTTTTTTTTATTATTTCTCTAAAAAAACATATACAATTTGTTTAAGAATGATACACGTATTTTAAATTAAAATTCTAAACATATGTGTTACTTTAATTTTTATGTATATCGAATTTAGTTTCAAAATTATTCAATTATAAATTAATTAAATGTCAAGATATTGTTTGTAAGATAAAAATTTGTAATTTACGAAAAAAAAAGACTAAATAATAAATAAATTAATTTATTTTTAATTCATTTTATTATTTTTTTTTTTATTAAAATATTTTGTGTCGCGTGTCTTGAAAATTCGTGGCATCTGAGTTTTTTGTATAAAAAAAAAATAAAAAACAGATATAAAAACAAAGTAAAATAGCTCAAATTTACACTGAAAAAAAATCTGAAAAGTCTGAAAAACTAACTTGATGATATCCAAGAGTATGAGACAGTAAAAAAGTAAAAAAAAAAATCAAGTACAAATAGCAAACCCCTCATAAACTTGGCCAACAAATATATAAAAAAAAAATCTCATTTCTTGTCTCATGACACTCAAATCGTTTTGTAATGGGAGATTACTTTTTCTTGCATTTATTTCTTTCTATTATTTGCCATTTTTTATTTTTATTTTCAACCTTTTAAACACCCTTTTTTACTATAAAAAAAAATTATAGTATCATGTTTTTTCTTCAGTCATTGCTTTTGTTTTTGATATATACAAAAATATAAACTATATATATTTTTTACTATTATTTTTGCAATAAACTCAATACAATAAAAAATTTTAAAAACATCACTAAAAAAAATATACATGTATAAAAAAAAATAAAAAAAAACAATTTCATTGGATTTTTTTATATTTACAATTATTTTTGTTGCTTTGAAAAATATGATTGGCATTGCTATCAAAAAATCAAATTCAATATCATTTTTTTTATATTTATTTTTTTTAATATACAAATATTAAAAATAATAATTGTTTATGATTGAAAATATATATATATTTGTATGTGATGTTCATTTTTAAAAACCAATAAATGACGAAAAAAAAATTAAAAAAAATTTTGTAGTTATCAATATTGACATATATTTTACAAAATTAAAAATTAATTAATCTTTTTTTTTTAAATAATATAAAAAAATTAACAAAATCAAACAAACTAATACATAATTTGTCAAATAAAATTATTTTCTTTTAAAAAAAATAATAAAAATTTTTTTTTTAAAAGATAATAATGATAATAAAATTTATATAATTTAAAAAATAATATTTAATTTTATTTTTTATATATAAAAAAAAATTTTAAAAACAAAATTAATTTAAAATGTGCTTATCAGAGTGAATACAAGATGTCTTGAAACTTGTACACTTCAATATAACTCTACGTACATACTAAAATTGAAAAGTTGAACTATAGTTTGAAGATATGACTATAAATTCGATTACGTTTCTTGATGGATTTTAACAATGGTAATATATCCATGTACAAATTTATATATATATATTGAAATATAAAATCGTCGAAAATGCTTTATTATATTATATACATGCAAAACTTGTCTCTTGTAAAATAGAAGATTGATATGAGGAATTTTGGTATATGATTTGTCATTAAGAATAGATCTATTGATGTCTCAATTTACAAACATATGTGCACAACACATATTTAAATATATATTTATCTATATGTCTGTCAACATGACAAGTTGAACTTGTTGGTGATTGAGACACTGAAGATTTGATTTGAAGCAATGATTATTCAATTTTCAAGTTTGTTAAATTAATTTAAATTATATATATATATAATCAATTAATCATAATTGGTACAATTTAATAATAATTTTTATATTATATATCAAATGAAAATTAATATATAAAAAAAAATAAAAATTTAATTTACAGTTGTAATTACAACAATGAAATGAAAAGTTTTTCATTTTATTTTTAGATATATATAGTATATCAAAGAACCAAAAAAGATCCTTCTTCGTCATCAACAGAGAAAATTTTATACGATTCAAATTGAATTCTTGATAAGGCAATTAGATTCAAACGTTGCTTTAAATCAATATATACTTTAGTCTATTTATAGAATAAGTAAAAAAAAAAAAATAATAAAAAAAATATGAGAAAAGTTAAAATAGTCTTTGTGTTTTCTCATAGAAAAAAAAAAAAAAAAAAAAAAACAAACATTAAAATCCATCTGAACAATCAGACCGAAACATAAACTAAGTTCAACTTACAAATTTTTTCAAGTTAAAATTAACAAGAAAAAAAAAATAAAATAGTTTCAAATAAAAATATAAATAAAATATATAATTATCAAATTAATCAAAGTAATTTAAAAATAAAAATTTTATCATTTAAAATAAATATAATAAAAAAAAAATAAATTTACTGTGATATAAAAAATGTACAGTTAATTTGTTAATTTGATATTTTTTTTAAACTTGAATCACTTTATATACAGTGATATCTAGAAATTTTAGTTTTCAGTATCACAGTCACGTTGGATTGTTACGAGAAATAATAATACCACCCCATCCAATTTATATATATATATACCAAAAACCCAAAAACTTTGAAATCCTAATTCCAATTTCTCGTTTTATCCAATTAAACAAAACTCATTCATTGTTTGAATTTAAAAAAAATTCATTCAACTCTCTATTCAATAAAAGAAAAAAAAAAATTTATTTAAATTTTCTATATCTATAAAAAATAAAAATAAAAAACTATTATTTTATATTTATTTAAACATTTAGCATTTAGCATTTATAAAATATTTTAAAATAATAAAAATAATTTCAGTAAATTTATGATATAACAAAAAAAAATAATAATAATTCAAGCTTTAGGGTTAAAAAGGGATGAACAGATGAAAAAGGAAAGTGTAAATCATCAAAGGGTTTCATATCACTGGAACCATTACAAAATACAAAGGTCAAAGACCGAATATTGCTAGTGGCCTGTGGTGATTTAGACACCACCTGAAATAAAAGCTCATACAAAATTGGAAACTTGAATACCAGACACACGCAAAATAATAATAACAATATTTAAAAAAATTAAAATAAAATAAAAAAAAATCAACTAGAAAATAGGGGTGGCATTGAAAATAAAAAATATTCAATGGAATGAGACAAAATCTATGCAAAAGAGAAGACTCGATTACACGTCACGAACAGCCGAGTGCTTATTTGGTTGCAATCGGTTTTTCATTGCAAAAATAAATAAATAAAAAAAAAATAATAATAATAATTTAGCTCCAAGCTTGCAATTTACCTGGTCGTGTAATGGCAAATTTATTTATTCAATTGAATTATTCAAACAACAGCAAAAATAATTATCAAAGCATTATTTGTTTATTGAAAATTATTCAAATAAAAAAAAAAAAAAAAAAAAAACAAATTTATGTCATAATTGTTTACAATGATTTAATGGATATTGAATAAAAAAAAAAAAATTAATAAAAAAATATTATTATTATCAAGAAAATGTCAATTTAAATTAACAAAAAATAATTTAAAATATTAATTTATAAAATAAATATAGTGATTGTTATAATTAAAAAAAAAAACAAACAAATTAATTTAAAAAAATTATTAAAAATAGTAAATTAAATTTTAAAATGGTACAAGTGGTGTCATCATTGTTGAAAACTGAGAAACTGAGACTTTAGTTAAATTAAATCATCCCAGATGTCATTACATGAACAAAAGAAAAAAAAAAAAACATTTCTTTGTCAAAAACTGTCAGAACATAATAAATATTATTATTTACATTTTTTATTTTTGTGACGTAAATAACAACAAATATTAAATTATTCAATAAAAAAACTAATAAATATTCAATAAACTTTTAAAATTTATTAAAATTTTTATAATAATAATAGTTATGAACTTTAATATCAAGTTTATTATTTATTAAAAATTAACCAAGTGATTATTTACATTTAGATAAATAAAAAGACCCCAAATAAAAAACAAAGAAAAAAAAAAAAAAGGGGATATTGTTAAAATTAAAATAATAAACAAATCACAATGTCAATGGAAAGTCTTTCGATGAAACAACCTATTAAAAGATTGGAAATACCAATAAGTAAATTTAATGATGTTGCTATACCACATCATCTGGATCTTCTCAGAAGACACAAAAATAATATAAAAAAGGTAAATAAATAATAATATTTAAACAAACATTTTGACTAATTAAAAAATTTGTAAATTAAAGTTTCAGGCAGTTAAAGATTGGGACAAGGTTCAACGTGAACAAATAAATGCATCTAGACTTGTTAAACAATTGGAACAATTATTACATGAAATGGATACATTGAGAGGACAAGTTGAACATTCAGATATTGAAAAATTTGATCAATTAACAATTAAATCAAGAAACAGTACAATAAATGCAATCAAAGAATATCTAGGTATTTTTTTATTTTATATTTTTTCTTTGTTTAATTAATATATATTATTGAATAATTATTTAATAAATGAAAAATATATTTTTAGAAATACAATTTGATCCACCAAAACAAATTATCAAACCAAAAATTGAAGATGAAGAAGAACTTGATCCTGTAGATCAACGTTTTTTACAATTGCAGGATCAAGAAGAAGATGTTAAAAGACAAGAAGCATGTCTTCATGCATGGGAATCTTTACAAAATGATCTTCAACAATTACATCAATTATTTATTGATTTTAATAGAATAATATACGTATGAATAGAATCATTTATGTTAACAAAAAAAAAAAACACAATATATATTTATAAATTTTAATTATAAATTTCTGTATTTTTTTTTTTTCTCAGGAACAAAAAGAACATGTTGATCATGTTGAAAATTTAGTTGAAGGAGCTCAATTAAATGTTCAAGAAGGAAATAAAAATCTTGAAAAAGCATCAAGATATAAAGTTGCAACATATCCACTTGCTGCTGCTTTTATTGGTAGTTGTCTTGGTGGACCAGTTGGTTTATTAGCTGGTATTAAACTTGGTAGTTTAACAGCAATTGCATGTGGTCTTTTAGGTAAATAAATTATTTAATTTATAAAACCATATTTATTAATTTAATTATTTAAATTATTAATTTTAGGATATACTGGTGGTATATTTGTTAAAAATAAACAACTACAAATAACTGATCAAAAAAATAATCTTGAAATATCAATGACAACAACAACAAGTCCTAATTTGAGAAATTTAAATTCTCAAAATAATATAAATGAATTAAAAAAAGATATTTGATATTATAATAATAATATTAATAAAAAATCTTGTCAAATTTTATAAAAAAAATTTATATTTAAATTTATATTTGGTAATTAATATTGTATATATAAAAAAAAAAAAAAAACAAAACAATCTAGTGAAAATTTATAACCTTTGAAAAAATAGATCTATATTTGCAATAATAAAAATTTTTAATTAAAATAAATATTGATTTTTTAAATTTATTTTTTTCATATCCGCCATTTTTATATGAGTTCCATTTTCTAACTAAAGGAACAGTGGTAGTTGAATTTTACATTCCACTGTTCCACAAAACAACAAATTTCTCTCTCTGATATTTTTTGACAAAAACAGCTGATTACTGAGTGAGGTATTATTTAATAATATAAAATATAAATTATTAAATTGTATTTATATTATATTTCATATTAATAATAATATTGTTAATTATTTAGAATTAAATCATCAACATGATAACTCGTACAATTGGATTACCAACAATTCCACTGTTCATTGGAATGGTTATTTGGCGAGTTCAACGTCTTCGTGAACCAGAGTAAGATTATATATTAATTATTATTATATTTATTAAAATTTAAATTAATAAATAACATATAAATATAATATTTAATTTGTTTTTAGATGGTGGGAAATTGAAAGAAAAAATAGAAAAATTGGTGCTTCAGCTGGAGCATAAAATTATCTAATAACTTTTGAATTTATTTATAAAAAAATTAATTGTTTCTTTATTAATTTTTAGTCGAATAAAAATTCTGTAATTATAAACATTTCAATGTATAATTTATCTGTTTTTTTTTCTTTTTTAATATTAAATAATATTCCTAGTTGTCAATCCTCTAAAAAACTGTATTACCGACTTTATTATTAGTATCAAAAACTAATTATTAAAAACAATAAATCAATCAAAATTAAACAAGACTTATTTGTTAAAATTATATCTAAAAGTTTAGGTTTATTAACAATTTAATTATTAAAAACTTAAAAAAATAAATAAAAATATCTACACATCCCCCTGCACCCCTTTAAAATCTACAATCGATCCAGTGGTGCCCTCACAACAATACGGTCATCTTTTAAATTATAATCTAATATATAAAAAACATGAAAAAAAAATAAATAAATGATATTTTTGTTAGACAAAGATAATTGTATTTGTAGTTACACAGTCAAGATTGAGAAATAAAATAATAAAATTAATCAAAAATTTACTTATTGATTTAATAAAAATTAAATAAATAATTTTTTTTTTAATTATTAAATAATTATTATAATATTATTTTCACAACATCAACGTGGTGCGCATATCCAAATTTTATATATTTTATATATCAAACTATCAATGATTATAAAAACTAAAATATTTTTTATTTTTTTTTCATCTTTCATATAAACACTGTTATTATTGTGTGTTGTGATATATTATTTTCATCAAGTGATGTGGCTAATTTGTGACGTTTTAATTAAGACTTAATTATTCTGTTAGACAAATTATATATAAATAATTATTTAAATAAATTTAAAAAAAATAAATAAAGAAAGAATTTATATATTCATAAAAAAAAAAAAAAAAATGGTTAACAAGGTGATTGGACTCCTGGGGGTCTTGATCATTATCAGCAATGTCAATGCTCGTATACACAAACTTGAAATACGGGTTAGTTATGTTGTATTTTTATTAATTATTATTAATTTTTTTTTATTACTTTAAAATAATAATATGATTATTCTAATATTTAATTTTTTTTATTGATTTTAGAATGATGTCAGAAGATACATTGCATTGACAACATTTGGATTTTATCAAGGAGGATTATTATCTGTCAATATGACAAATTTTAAAATGAGTAATTTTGATGAGAATGCTGTTGTTAGTATTTCAAATATTAATTATTTTTAATTATTTATTTATATAAAAAATATATTTATCATTGATAAATAATTTTATTGTAAATAAATTATAATTTATTTAATAAATTAATTATTTTTTCAGTATGGATTTAGTTTAGATCGAACACTAAGTGATGCAATGAATCCATATATAGATAGTTCTCAAGAAGAATGTTTATTAACTGGTATACCAGATCCAAAATATGATTATATTTCAGATACAATAGATGGAAGTTCAATTATATATTTAATAATTGATTTTAAAAATAACTTGTAATTATTATTTTTAATTTAATATGAAAATTAACAAACTGATATTGTTTTATTAATTTATAATTATTATTATCTTTTTTTTTTAGAATGAAAGTTAATTGCAGTAGAAATGTCAAATCAGTACATATCTATTCAAAAATGCCAACATTAAAAAGTTACAGAGCAAAAAGATCATCACAAATAAATAATTCATCATTGATATTATCAAAAAATAAAAGAGACAATTATCCTCATGGTAAGTATTTTTAAATAAGAAATTAATATTTTTTTTGTTGTTGTCCTTTATCGTTTTGGAATAATTTTAATATAAGCAACTAAAGCATCTACTGGCATAATTCCAAGTGCATCAAAATGACCTAGCAATTTTTATTTTAAAAAAATAGAAAAAAAATAAATTAGAGGCAATGTACTTGTTATGTATTTAGTTAAAATTATATGAAAATAATTCAATCGTGTGTAAATGAAGAGAAAAAAATGAAATAAAAAGTTTGTTTGTTGTTGTTTATAAACACACAATGAATAATTTAACAAGTAAAATAATGAAAGAAATTTATAATAAGATCATTGCACCATATGGTACATTGTATAAATGCTAAATTTATAATATTATTTTAATTTTAATATATATTTTTGTTATTTCCGGGGTAATCCAGTTTTTATTAATAGAATTAACAACCGGGTGTGCATTTTTGTTGAGCCAACAGGTGGATATCTATGCATTTATATATTTATTTTAAATATACTTTCAAGTATCTAACTACTAAAATTCATTCAACCTTTGAATTTTTTTTTTTTTTTCTAATTTTATTTTGTCAATAAATAATCTAATTTTATCAAATAATAATTTAAATTATCAATTTATAGTTTCCCTTTTTTTTAATAAAAATATTTCGGGAATAGTTTTTCGTTTTTTATTTTAAAAAATAAAATGTTTTTAATGGATTGATCGATACCAGATGATGTGATTAAAATATATTTCTTTTTTTAATTTAATGATAATAATTAATCATGATATTATTTGGTATTTACATTGGAATTTTATTTCATCATAAACCAAAAATAAATTTACTGTCCTCGATATTATAAATAACGACTAAAAGACATCACATATTTTTTGTGATTTCATTAAATTAAATTAAAAAAAAACATCAATCTCAATTTGATGATGATGATGATGATGAGTTGGTTTATTTATATATAATAATTAAATGATTTTATTTTTATATTTTATAGAAACACAAGATATTAAAGAAGTACAAGATGTTTGCTCAAATATTAATTTACCAATTGATGTTAAAACAATTGATAATGTAAAATATTTCAACACAACATTTTACATGTATATTGATAATGAATATGAAGCTGGTCTTTATAATTTATTTTTTCATAGTTGTCCAAATTATAATTATGAAAATCCAACTTATATTGATTTTACGGTAAGTTTAATTTATAAAAATTTATAATTTAATAAAAATTAAAAATTTAATTTATAATTATAGATGAATATACAAGAAAGAAATGGTTTAAATTTTTTGAGTGCTGGTGAAATGCCACTTCCATCATTATATTTTATGATGTCTATATTATTTTTTTTATCTGGATGTTTTTGGATTTATGTTTTAAAAAAAAGCCAGTAAGTATTTTTGCAAAAAAAAAAATAAAAAAAAAAATATATTATTATTATATTAAATAAAAAATTAATTAAATTTCAGACATCCAGTATTTAAAATTCATTATTTAATGGCTGTATTGGTCTTTCTAAAATCATTATCACTATTATTTCATGGAATTAATTTTCATTTTATTCAAACAAAAGGTGAACATGTTGCTGCATGGGCAATATTATATTATATAACACATTTATTAAAAGGAGCTGTATTATTTATAACAATTGTTCTTATTGGAACTGGTTGGGATTTTATAAAACATATACTAGCTGATAAAGATAAAAAAATATTTATGATTGTCATACCACTTCAGGTAAATAATATATATATAAAATAAAATTAATTAATTAATTAATTAAGTAATTTTTTTTTTTAAATTATATATATATATATTCTTTCTTTAAAGGTACTTGCTAATGTTGCTGAAATTATTATTGAAGAAAGTGAAGAAGGTGATATTGAACATAAAACTTGGAAAGATATATTTATTCTTGTTGATTTACTTTGTTGTGGGGCAATATTATTTCCTGTTGCTTGGAGCATCAGGCATTTACAAGAATCAGCAAATACTGATGGAAAAGCTGCTATTAATTTACGAAAACTTAAATTATTCAGACATTTTTATATAATGATTGTCTGTTATATTTATTTTACTAGAATTATTGTGTATTTATTAAAAGTAAGTTAATTTTATAAATTCGATATTTAATTTACTAATATATTAATTGAATTTAATTGTTTTTTGTTTGTTTATTAGATGACTGTACCATTTCAATTAGAATGGCTTGATGAATTATTTCGTGAAATGGCAACTTATATATTTTTTGCATTAACTGGATATAAATTTCGTCCAGCATCAGCAAATCCATATTTTACAGTTAATGATGATATATCACCAGATGATGATGATGAAATGGATGTTGTGTATGTTACTATTTATTTTTAATTATCTATTTATTATTATTTAATTAATTTTGATTTTAATTATATATTTTACTTTAATATTACGACTTTAGTATATTTTCCAGTTTATCTGGTGGAAGTGGAATAACTGAGGGACTTGGAAAAGTATCAAAAGTTACAAGAGTTGCTCGACCAACAACATCAGAATTTAGTATGGATCAAGAAGAACGTGATAGTCTTATTAATAAACGCGAGGCATCACATGAATATGATTAATTTTTGATATTAAACTATGAGACTCAATAACTATTTAGGAAATTATTATAAATATTAAAATATCATTTTTTTTTTATATTAAATTAATTCCTAACTAGTTATATATTTTTTTTCCATAGTCATTTAGAAAAAAAAAAAGCAAAACATTTCCATTTTTTTATCTTTTGCTTTTTGTTTATTATTATTATTTTTTTTTAAATTTAAAAAGTATTGAGATGTAAATATAAATAGTTTATATTTACTCAGTCATGAGAAATTAATAATTTGTGATAAAAATATATCATAAATATTTTAAAAAATTTCCAATTATTATCTCTTTTTTTTCTTTTTGTATTTCTTTAGTTTGTAGATTAATTAGTTAATTTAAAAAAAAAATATAAATATAAAAGAAAGTAAATTGGTGCAAAGTACTTTCTTCAGACATTATTCCGTTATATTGTTTAGTGTTTAATTAATAAAAATGATATCTGTGGTACCAAATAAGTAATTGAATGAAAAAAAAAAAGAGTTGAAATTAAAATAACTGTATATTGATTAATTAAAAATATTCTAGTTATGATAATAATTAATCAATAAGTTTATTTATTAATTTTGTTTGATTGTAATGTTGTGCACACAAGTACATAGTTGTATACTTGAATTTAATAATAATTTAATTATTATTAATAAATACATTTTATTTCATTGTTAAATAACATATTCAATAATTAAAAAAAAACGTAATAAAAAAAATGTAATAATTGTATGGTAAAAAAAGAAATAAGAGAGTAAATGTGAATGAAGAATAAAGTTATTTTTATGAATAAAAATAAATTACAAATTTAATTGTTCTTTATCTTCAATTTATAATCAACGAGTCAATATTTTAGATACACATTTGAGTTCATGTGATTTTTTAAAAAGAGACTGCAATAAAATATCAAAACTAATATGTAAAATTTGGAATAACAACGAATATTGTGAATAAAATAATTGTAAAAATATTCTAATAAATTAAAATATTTATACTTGAAGAACATGGCAACAGGTATTGAATTATCATCAAGTAAAAAAGAAAAAGCAAGATGACCTGAAGAATACAAGAGAGACAATCATGGAGTTTTTAAAATTGTAATCATCAAAGATTCATATGGTATAAACCAAGACCATTTGCTAATATTAATACTTATACAATTGTTAATTAAATAAAATCTTACCTTATAAGCAGGTGTTCATCATCATCATCATCCTACATTGACACTAAAAAAAAAATTCTTGAGTAATCCCAATAAATATAAAGGCACAGGTTCACTAATCACACTTACAAATTGTATTAAACAATATAATAATTACACTTATCACTATCACCATCACTTTTGTACCACTTGTAATAAAAAAAAACATATCAACACACAATTTATTATAAACTAATTTATTATTTATTTAATTTTTTATTTATCAACTAAATAGAATTAAAAAAAATAAACTAATTGTAATATTTTGTTTTAAATTATTTTTTTGATGATCAAATATTAAATATGTATATTTATATTTTACTCATTTAATTATATTTTTAAATAAAAATAATATATTAAATTAAATGAGTTATTTTTCAAAAAAAGAACTTTGAGTAATAATAATGTATAGGTGATTCTGAGAATATTTCATACAGTGTGTACGATAGAGACGGTCAATTCTTGGTACTCTCAAGCCAACATGTTGGTGAGCAAGAAGCAACAAACAACACACATCCAAACACACACATACACACATATCGACCTATCAAAGAGACTAAAATGAAAATAGAAGATAAAGTCAACAAAAAGTAAATCATGTAGACCTTCATGAAGTAAATATTTACCACAACAAACAACAACAGTAACTGGTACATTAGAAAAATAAAACAACAACAATCAATAACATACCAGTACCATATGGTATCAATGGCTTTTGTAGTGGAAGTAAATAAAAATTTACTGATAAAATTTTGTTAAATTAATTATTACTTGTTTGGATTTATATAAATTTAATAATTATAGATTCGATTGAACCAGGAGATGGTTGAAGAATCATAAACATCACCAAGTATCCATCATCTACATCATGTGATGCAGATGGATTTAATTTTATATTTGGATTTTATTTTGATGTTTGTTGATAATTATCGAAATTTAATGTTTATAAATTCAATTGAACCAGAAGATGGTTGAAGAATCACAAACATCACCAAGGACTCATCATCTACACCATGTGATGCAAATGGTTTGGATTTTACTTTGTTCTTGTTGATAATTATCAAAATTTAATGTTTACAGATTCAATTGAACCAGGAGATGATTAAAAAATCGTTAACATCACCAAGTATCCATCATCTACATCATGTGATGAAATTGGATTGGATTTTACTTTGTTCTTGTTGATAATTATCAAAATTTAATGTTAATAAATTCAATTGAACCAGGAGATGGTTGAAGAATCACAAACATCACCAAGTATCCATCATCTACATCATGTGATGCAAATGGTTTGGATTTTACTTTGTTCTTGTTGATAATTATCAAAATTTAATGTTAATAAATTCAATTGAACCAGGATAGATGATTGAAGAATTATTTACACCACCAGGAGTTCATGTGTAGATAATCATGATCTAGATCATCATCATGATGTAGATGGATTTGATATTTTTGTTGTTGTTTGTTAATTACCAATTAGTCCAGGACGTGGTTGATTATTTAACCACTTGGTAACAAAGACCATTTGATACCTGATTGATCAACCTGGTGACGCTTTCACAAACTCACTACTATCATCACAGTAAATAATTAAATAATGAATAAATAAATAATTTAATAATAAATAAATAAATAATTAAATAATGAATAAATAAATGAGATTCAAAGAGAATAAAATAATTTACTCACAAAATCCTCAAACAAAACAAAATGAACGCCGACATTTTTTTTATACCTTTGGTTGATATTAATAAAAAAAAAAAAAATTATTTAACTTCATATATGATTAAACTATGTTATAAATAAAAAAATGTAATAAATATTTATAAATAATTAATAAATTTACTCACTTATATTCACTGACACAACAACCTAACCTCAAATAATTAATTTTTTTTTGTTCATTAAATAATGAAATATCACCCCAATTACATTTGTTTTGTACTCTGAATTGCTCTAAATAATTATTAACAATGCAAAAATATAATACTCACATACAATTGGTCCATAAATTAGCAAATAAAAACTTTTTTTTTTTGGGCCTCTAACGTCATTGACAATGTTCATTTTTTGACACAAATTCAACAATATCCATCAATATTTTATCACACAGTATGTTTATAACACTTTAATTAATTAATTTAACAATAATTAATAATTTTTTAACAAATAAAACAACTAAAATTATGATTTTTTCCAAGACCGAGCTCACAACACAACCGCTCTCTGTCACAAAGAAGCGGCCATCTTGGAAATGAGAAAATACATTTTAACAACCTAGTGGAAAATTTCAACGTTATTAATAATAATAATAATAAATTAATAATAATAACTATTATTAACAATAACAAAAAATAATAATAATAAATTAATAATAATAATCTTAATAAATTAATTAAAAAAAAAAAAAATTATATGAAAATGCGACTTAAATAAAAATTGTCGCCGCACAGTGAAAACCAGCCTTAAAAAAAAAAATAATAAAAAAAAAAATTAACCAGGTTATAAGGTTCTTTATAAAATTATATAAAAAATAATAAACACATATGCGACTTATAAATAAAATTATTTATTTTTGATTAAAAATTGTTTATAAACAATTGGTTTATTTTTTTAAACTAAAAACTTTGTAAATTTAATAAAAGATCTTTGTAAGATTTGTTTTATAAAAATAATATTTTACTTTTCAATAAATTGATAAATTAGAACAATGAACAAAGAAAAATTACCAAAAAATTGGATTGTTAAGCAATCAAAAAATTATCCAGATCGTGTTTACTATTTTAATGTTAAAACAAACAAAAGAACATGGGAAAATCCAAATAAACTTGTTGATGATGAGGTAAGTTGTAATAATATTGTTAAAAATTGTAATAAAAAATATAAAATTAATAATAAATATTATTTTAATCAGATAAATAAAGATGATAATAATGCTGAACCACCATCTTTACCAGATGTATCAACAAAAGTTCGTCCAAAATTACGTGCAAAACGTAAATTATCATCGACATCATCAGCTGAAGATGAAAGTGTTAAAAAAACATCAAATGATACACCACAAATGATAGCACTACGTGAAAAATTAGCAGCAAAAAAATCAAAAATAACTATTAGTCCATTAAAAAAATTAAAAACAACTGTAGAATTAAAAACAAATGATGAAAAAATAGTTAAAAATACATCAAGACAATCATTAACACCACAAATGAAATTATTACAAGAAAAACTTGATGCAAGAAAATCATTACAACTTAAAAATAATAAAAAACAAACCATACCACCAGTTGAATCAACTAAAAAAATTGAACCTGAACCTTTAAATAATCAAAGAACAACACGATTAAGATCAAAATCATTAATGCCAATGAATAATTCACCAGATAAAAATTCACAAATATCTGATGTATCTAAAAGAACTACATTAAAAAGATCATATGACGATTCAGATGATATAGAAACTGAAAAAAATTATCCTATTAATAATAAAACAAGTACAATTAAAAAAACACCACAAATAGTAGATAAAAAAAATAAAGCAAATGAAAGAATGAAAAGATTAAGAAAAAGTTTAAATGAAGAAAATTCTGAAATGGATACATCAAATGTATCATTAACAAATGAAAAAACAAATAATAAAATAATAAAATTAAAAGAACATGAAAAAATAATGAATACAAAACCACCAAGTGTTGAAAAAAATGGACTAGCACGTATTAGAGAACAAACAAAAAATCAAATGAATGAATCTAGAAAAGATTTACAATTAAAAAAAATATTACAATATGATGATGATAATAATAATTTACAAGGAAATACAATAATAAATCCACAATTAGAAACAATTATTGATTCATCAGAAATATATTATGAAAAAATGGATTGGGAACCAATTGAAGATGAAGAAATAATAACTGAAATTGAAGCTGTTAGAAATGAATTAGGTAGTGAAGAATTAATAGACAGACAAATGAATGATATTGTTGAAAATTCACTTGATTTAACAGATGGTACAACAAATAATATAAATGAAAAAAAATTATATATTGTTATTGATACAAATGTTTATTTATCAAATTTAACAACAATATATAATTCACTTGATGCTGAATTTCGTAATTATGGACGTCCAATTATTGTTGTACCATGGACAGTATTACGTGAATTAGATTTTATTAAAGATGATAAAAAAAATACACGTAGTGAAACACTTAAATATAAAGCAAGACAAGCTGTTAATTTTCTTCATAAAAATTTTACAAATAAACATCCACGTATTGTTGGTCAAACACCAACTGATGTTGCTAATAATCGTCATAAATTTTCAACAAGTTGTCCAGATGATGAAATATTACAAACATGTTTACAAATACGTGAAAAAAATAATGGTGTTGTATTATTATCATATGATAAAAATTTATGTAATAAAGCAATGATACATGATATTGTTACTATTGGAAAAAATGATCCATTAGAAAAAATTGATTATATTAATATATCTGATGTACATGATGAATCATTATTAACAACAAGTTTAAATAATTCATATAATTTATTAAATAATGATAAATTTGATGTAACAATAACAGCAATACAAAAAGAATTAATACTTGCTGGTGAAATATATGATGAAATACAAGATATATTAACTGAATTTTTAACAGTTATTGTTACAAATGAATTAAAAAATTTATATAATAATCATTGGGAAAAATATGTATTAATAAAACCACCATGGACAGTTAATACTGTATTAAAATGTTCAATAAAACATTGGATTGCTGCTGTTAATGAATCATTTATACGTAAAGGTGAAGAAATAATAAAAGAACTTTATGATATTGTTACAAAATTAGAATGTAAAAAATTAAATGATGTTGAATATTTTATTGAACTTGTATGGAAATTAATGCAGTGTCTTCAAGAAAAAAAATATCCAAATTTTCTTATAAATATATCAAAAAAAATTGATGAAATTAGAGATAAATGTAAAGATGCTTGTAAAAAAATTAATCAACAAATATTAATTGAAGAAATTGGATATGAAAAAGATGAAAATAAAGCTGAAAATCGTGCAAATGCTGCATTTAAACATTTTGAAAAAGTTTATCAATATGCACGTGATATTTGGTAAGTTTAATAATATAATATAAATAATATTGTTATTAATTTTAATTAATTTATTTGTTAATTTAGTGGTGCTGCATGTGAAAATATGGGAATGCCATGTTCAATACCATATCAAAAATTAAATCCTGAATTATCACCAATTGAAATACGATCTCGTCAACCAGAAGTTGCTGCACAAATTGTTCGGCTTCTTCATATACTTGGAACAGCATTGGAGGATATTAATGGTCTTAATCCAGCTCATAATTCAGTAATGTCACTTTATCATACACTTGAATCATTTTATTCAATTGCATTTGAGGGTAATAATGATGTTATAACACCACTTGATGTCTACTGTTGTCTTACAAGAAAAGAAAAAAATTTACATGCTGGTATCAAACAATTATCTGATTTGAGTTTACATTTTTCACGTATGCCAAGTTACAATTGCAAGTGAGTATTTTATAAAACTAATTAAACTAACAAAAAAATCGTACAATAAAATACAAAAATAATAATAACTAAAAATAATGTGATAAATAAAATGTAAGATAATTAATCGATAAAATATTTATTTATTTTTATTTAAAAAAAAAAAATCACAAATTAATACACGTATAATTTTTCTTATTTTTTATTTTTCTTAACATTTTTATTTATCACTTTAAAAAAATAATTACTGTATATATTTTGTACAAAATATATTATTCACGCAAAATATATAAAAAATTTTTGAAAATAAAAAAAAAAAAACTAATGGTAAATTTAATAAATCATTCGGTATTTTATTTAATAAATTTATTTCATTGAGAAAAAAAGAAAAAAAAAAATTAATAAAAAAAAGATAAAAATTTTTATTATTTATTATTTTTATTAAATAATAAATAATTAATTACGATAAATAAGTGGAAAACCACTACCTGATGGTTGTAACCAATTATCTTTAGAATAAATAACATTTTTTGTTTCAATAACATGAAAAGTATAAGCATGTCGTGATGCATCAGATTTATTTGGTTTTGAATAATGAACAACTTGTCCATCAAGTATTATTAATGATCCTTTTTTAACTGGTACTGCCATAAAATTATTAGCAGAATAATGTGGTTCTGGTTTATCATAAATAATTAATTCTTTTGAATTTGGATCTTTATTTTTTAAATATCTTCTGTGAACACCACTTGTATGAGAACCTGGTGCAATCCAAAGACATCCATTTTCAATTGTTGCATCATCAATAGCTATCCAAAAACCAATTAATTTTGATGGTTCAGTATAAAGATATGTTGCATCTTGATGAATAGTTACTAAAATTTAATAGTTTATTTTTAATATGACTATTACTTTGATCTTTAATATTTATATATTATTATTTATTTACCTTCTGATCCAATACCAGGATTTTTATAAATATACATAGATTGACAAAGTGCAGGTTCTTGAAAATCCAATTGAAATGCAACTTCTTTTATTCTTTCGTCAAATGTTATACGTTTAAATGTTGGATGAAGCCAGCCAAGTGCATGTCCAACCTGATATAATATTATAAAAATATATCATGACAATAAAAAAATAAATTTAGAATAAAATATGAAACATCTTGAAGACATTGTTACTTATATATTTTTATAAATATTTAAATTCAAAAAATTTAAGCCGATTTACCTTATTTAAAGATATTTTAGGATCAACTTTGAGTTTTCCATTTTCTTCTAGTGCATCTTTTTCAAAAAAAAAACTTATTTTATTTGCAGAATCAATAAAATATGTTTCTTTACTCTAAAAATAAAAAAAAAAAAAACAATATAAATTTTAATAATATTATGTTTTTTTTTATTTTAATTAACAATTAATTTACCTGTGTTGGATCACTTGTACTAAATATTTTTCTTTCATTTTCTGGTGGTAAATTATTTGTCAATTCTTCACCACATTTTTTTAATTCATCAACTTCATCAGTTGTAAAATAATTTTCCAATACAACATAGCCATTATTTTTAATCTATAAAAACAAAATAAAATAAATAAAACATATTATAATAAATTAAAACTTTTATCATCTAACAAGTTAATTTAAACATGTTAATAATGATATAATTTAAAATTATTTGGCAACACATCAAACAACGTTGACTTTATAAACATATTATCATATCATATTTTCTTTTTATCCTTTATTTTATTAAGGATCGTTTGAATTTAATTTAACTCAAATTAACTTTGTTTAATAAAGTTATATATACTAAATCCACATACTCATCAAAAACATTAAATAGAGATAATTATAAAAATTTATTAAATATTAAATTTGATAAGTCAATATATTATATTTTTTTTAATTAAAAATAAAAAAAAAATATAATTAATTATGTAATTATAAAATAAAATAGTACAATGGAATAAAAAAAAAAAAATAAAATAAAAAGAGGAAAGAATTTATCATCATGAAAGGTCATCTATATTTATCCTCTACCCTTCCGGGATGAGTTGGTCAGTCTCAGGTTCAATGAAACCCGCCCAAACATAGTTACCATTGGTTAAACACAACCGATAAATATGTTGTTTTTATTATTTATTTATATATTTTAATCAGTGACATACCATCGTGGCTTACCTCACGCACCTTTTTCTCAGGTGAATGTATTAATTCGCCGTTACCAAACAAGTCTTGAGCTCAATCCCATCATGGGGCCAAATACAACAAAAACAAACCCCAGTCTTGTAATATATAAATAAATATTTTTAAATAAAAATAATAAATAATAATATATATATAAATTTTATGCAAATATATATATATTTATTTATTTATACGAGTAATGTTTTTATTTATTTATTTTTTTTTTTGTATAAATTAAAGTTTAATAATAAACTGTGTAATGATAATATGTTACTAAAAATAAACATTGTGGGTTTATAATGTATGGAGAAATCAAGATATTTATAAATAATAATAAATAATAATTATAAGTTTAAAATTTATAATAATAATCTGGTTTGAATTGTGGGTAGATTGGAGGTGGATGAAATAAATACATTCTGGTTCCTTTTATTCATAAAAAATAAAAATATAATTTATAAAATTCATGGGCATTACATACTTTGTATGCTTGTTTATATATATATTTTTTTTTTATTTAAAAAAATATTTTTTTTTTTAGATAAATAATTGATATAATTTGGTCAACATGTGGGCTATTTTTAGTCAAACATTTGAGAATGTATTTAAATGAAAAAAAAACTCAGCGGGATTAAAAGTTGATTCCTTGTTAAGAAAAAATATTAAATAAAAAAATAAATTAAACAGTTTATATGAGTCATCAATTTTATTTTAATATTTTATAAAAAATTTTAATATATTTTGTTTTTAAATTTAATAAAAAATAATTATAAATTAATTTAATCAAATATTTTTGTTTTATCAATAAAAATTTAAAGAAAAAAACAAAATACTGATAGTAAAAATGAAAAAAAAAAAATTATTTGTAATGTTTATTAAAATAGAATTGAATTCGTGAATGAGCAAACATAGTATTTCCTCATTCTCAATGATGACGTAGCATCATCGAGTCTTGTCACTAAATTCCAGTGTAATAAAAAAATAAAATAAATTGTTATTTGTCAGTTAAAAAAATCTTAAAGCATTATCAGAGTATTTTTTTTTTTGAGGCGTAGTTTAAAATCTCACTTATATATTTTTAAATTAGACAAAATTAAATATACCAATTTTTAAGAAAAAAAATGTCTTCAATTTTATTTACTATTTTCAAATAATTAATAATAAATTTTTAAATAAATTTTTATATATTAATTACATTAAAAAACCAGTAGTATTTTTTAAAAACAAATTTAAACCGGTTTTAATTTGAATTTTTTTTTTTTGTACATTGTTAGTTTTTCAGTATTACTAATTATATTTCTACGTCGAAAAAAAATAAAATTATCAGACGCTTGTGTTTAATTTTCAAAAAAATAGTAAATTTAATAAATAAACAAACTTATCTAGGACAAAAATAAAATAATATAGGTATATATATATTTTAATCAAATTGATTTGGATAAATTATATTGATATCGAACTTTTATTTGATACCAACTCAAACAATCGAAATAAAAATAAAATC
The DNA here is from genome assembly GCA_011426435.1 of Lysiphlebus fabarum. Taxonomy (NCBI): domain Eukaryota; kingdom Metazoa; phylum Arthropoda; class Insecta; order Hymenoptera; family Braconidae; genus Lysiphlebus; species Lysiphlebus fabarum. The sequence continues at coordinate 21,530 of WSYQ01000677.1, forward strand.
TCTCCATTTTGAAACTACGTTAATAACAAATAATTTTAACAATTTAATTTTAATACAATTTTTTTACAATAAATTAACAAACCTGAGATTTAATGTCCTTCATATTAAAGTGTTGTTTCTCACACAAGCACTGAATGAAAACTAGTGGTTGAATTTTTTTTTATCTAGTTGATAGTCTATTTTTTTTTTTTTTTTATTTTTGTTCAGTCAATCTGTTAGATATATAACTTTCTCTTGGATTTTTATATTTATCTATTTACAAGGTTTTATTTATTAATGAGATTTAAGAGTAGATTTTAGTTTGTCTAATGTACTTGTTACTGTAGATCACTGTAAATTACTTTTTAGTAAACTGATGATGAAAACTTTTGAGTAGTCAAGCAACACACAAATATAAAACTGACAAATATTTGTTTGATGAAAACTTCATGTATTGTGTATATATATTTATTTATTTATATATATATATATATATATGTATTGATACAAATGCAAATGGATCAAACTTGAATGTTGTTACTTTGCCAAGATACATTTAATTTTTGCACACGTTTTTTTTTTTTTTTTGTTTTTTTTAAATTTATTTATCCGAGTGTTGGATGCCACTTTGAACATACTTGTTCTCTTTTTTTACTTAAACTTATTTAAAAAATTTTTTTATTATATTTTTTTTTTTTTTATTTCAATGTAAGTTAATTCTTATCATTTTTGAGATATAAATTTATATTTGTTTTATGAAAAAAATAATGTATATTTTATACATAGGGTAGATAAATATATTATAGAAAATAAAAAAAAAATATTTTTAATAAATTAAAAAATAATTGTTTTTATATAATTTTTTTGAAATTTTTACTTAAAAATATTATTTGTTTTTAGTTATTTTATAAAATAAATTAAATAACGTAATTAATTTTAATTTGTTAACAAAAAAAAAAAAAAAAAATCACGTGAACTCTTAATGTAAAAAAAATAAAAAAAAAAAAATATTTCAAAGATTATAAAACTAAATAAATCCTGTATTTTTAATATATATTATTTTTAATGTCAAAGATTATCAAAAAAATTTAACAAGCTATTTATAAAATGAATTAATAATCAAGGTTACTTTATTATTAATTTTTAATATATTTGGCCTCAATATTTTTGATTAAAAAAAATTATTTAAAAAAAAAAAAAATAGAAAATATAATGAATAATGATAGCTATAATTAATTTTATAAAATTATTATTTAATCAAAATTATTGTGAAACAAAGATAACATAAAAATTAGATTGACCTTTTAACATTTTTTTTTTTTCAAACTTGCACTTGAATTTAAAATAAAAAAAAAATAAATAAAAAAATAAAAACAAAATAAAATATTTATCAATATTTTTTTTTTAAATATTATTAATTTTAAATCTTGTGCTAATTACATTTAAATTGACACGTGGTACTTGTTCATAAGTACAAAGTATATTTTGTTATAATAATAAATAAAATTAAAACAGACATTGATAATAATCAATGATATAAAAATACATATTTACATAAATTGATAAGAAATAACATGTGTGCTATTTGTTTTTGGTTTGAATATTATAATATCTATATAATAATAGCTAATGATTGTAGCACGTGGACAATCAGTGATATCATAATAGATATATTACAGAATAATAGGTCGACGTGCCTTGATATTATATTTATTTATATATATACACACATGAGGTCTCTGGGTTAACCAATCTATTGTTATCTAGTTATATTTTATTTTTTTTATTTTTCAATTTACAATTTCTCTCTATTATAATATTTATTTCCTCTCTTATTTTGATTACATCAATATACTTCCTGACAATTATCAATTGAATTTTTTAATTTTTTAATTTTTATTTATTTATTTATTTATTTAATAATTAATTTTAATTAATTAAAAAAAAAAAAAAATAATAAATAATTCAGTAAATGGATGAATATTATCTTGTCAATTTTTTAAATATAAAAAGTAAAATAAAATTCAATTAAATTTATCTGTTTTAAAGAAAAAAAATTATATTAAATTTTTTAAATAAATTTTAAAAAATAACGTTATAATAAACACTTGTTGAGATAAGAAAAAAAATAAAATGGCATTTTATAAAAATAATCATAGATTTCATGTTTTAGATTTAATAACCACATGGGTTATCTTCAACACTTGGTTTATCTTTTTTATTTGATTATTTTAAATGATCTAAACTGACACCAAGAAAAATAAAATAAATAATAATAATATATAAAAAAAAAATACGTAACAATTAAACCCACATGAATTCTTATGTAAATGAAATCAATAATTTTAATCTTTTGTTATTTATTCTATAAATTTACATAATATATTATTTTTTGATATAAAAAAATTAAACAAAAAATTGTAGACATTGAGTAATTTCCGTATCATTTTATTTAAATAAATTAATTTATAAAATTGATTATTATTTTAATTTATCAATTTGGTAATTGATGATGGAAAATTAAAATTAATATAAATAAGTAAACAAGTAAATAAAATAATCAAAAAAAAATAAATTTAAATAGTTAATTATAATATAACAATGTTAATTGACCTTTATGATAAAATAAAAAAATTATTATTATAACAGTATATATTTAAAAAAAAAAATATATATATATAAATTTAGTTATTGCAAACGATTCAATACCAGTTGGTTGTAATGATACCGATGAGTACAAGTTAAACGACCCACACTTGAGCCAATATGTCACAAGAGAATATATAAATGCTCAGTTAATCCAGCTATATGTGTTATTATAGTTTGAGACTATAGTAAGAAGTGGTTGTGCACTCTGTAATTATTATTTAATTAATTTAATAATTTATTTTTATATTAATTTTATACCTAAAAGTATAAAAAAATTTAAATTTTTCATTAAAAATAAATTTTATTTTCTCAAATAAAATTATATAAAAATTAAAATAAAAAATTACATAATTGTTATTATCAATGATATAAAATTTTATAAACTATAAAAAATATAAATAAACTTACATTGTATACAAAAAGAAAAAAAAAAACAAAAATTAATGTTGCAAAATTAAATAATTTTTAATTTATTTTTATATTGTTTTTACAAAAATGTTAAACTGTGCGTGGTGACGACTCATTAAAATTATTTAAAAAAAAAAAAAAAAAAACAAAATATATATATATATATATTTAAATAAAAAATAAAATTTTAATTTTAATAAATAAATAAATATATGAGGAAGTAAGTGTTCTACTTGCACGTGAATAAAACGTGGCTTTCATGTGGCCCTATATGTTTAATAGCTTCAACATAAACTATAAACTTACCCTCCCAGACACGAAAATATAATACTTTCAACAAGAGTTGTTGAAGAGGGCTTTTTTTTTTTTTTAAAAAAAAAAGACTATACATGATTATATGTATAAAAAAATAAAAAATAATATATTATATTGAATACCCTCTGCATTATAGGTGCATATTGCGCCGGACTCAAGTTTCACGATCGATTTTGCGTGTTATATTCTTGAATGTTGTAAAAAATAAATAAAAAAATAAAAATAAAAACAACAACAATATGTATTTCAAAAAAAAATAAATAAATAAAAGTACAAGTACAATGGTTAATATATAAGAGTCAGAAGTTAAATAGAAAGCAACAAGACAACATTAAAATAATCATTTGATAATTAAATTAAAATAAACAATAGTAAAATTTAGAATTAAAAACAAATTGATTTTAAAAAAAAATAGATCTTTTTTGGATTAATGCCAAAATATCAGTGACTGATCAAGGTGTTCAAGAAGAAAATTCATCGAAGGAAAAACTAAAAGACTTCAAAGTTTTGTAAGTTAAATAAATTATTTATTTATTTTTTTGACATTTTATTAATTTTTTTTGAAACTTTATTGATAATATTTTTAATAAAATAATTATCCATGTATTATTATTTATTTACTTTATTTTAAATTAATAAAAAAATAAATAATATTTAAAAATTCTATAATTTTCAAGTCAATTTAATTGAGAAAAAAAAAAAAAAAAATGTGTATTTATAAAATGAAATTAAATATATTATTTGTTTTGATTGATCATTGGTATAAATAAAAATAGATTGATAATTTTTTTATTGAATAAACAAACGTTTTAATTACGAGGTAAATAATTTCTCATGAATTTTCCATATTGATAAATAACACTATTTTTATTTGCTCTAATTTTCGCAATGTTTGTTATTTTAATTATGTGACAATATGTTGTGTGATTATTTTAATTAATAAATATTGATATTATTTTATTAAATAAATAAATCAATATATTATTTTGATTATTGTAAATTATAAATATATATTTATAAAAAAATTTTTTATCATCTAGCGCCACGTTGTTTTTGCTATCAGAGCTAGACTGATTTTGTTATTCGAAATATATCCCCCAGAGTCTGATATCAAATATCTTTTTGTTATTTTATTTTTATTTTATAATATAAGAAATATTTTTTTATTCTTTAAAAAAACTTTTACATTTCTTTTTTCTACTTTTCTTTTTTCATATATATTTTTTTTTTTTTTTCAATAATTTATTTACTGTCATAATTTTTCTACGGCCTTCGTGTAAAGGTCGCCTTGCGGTCGTTTTATTCAAGAATGCCAAAACAAGTTTGCATCTTTATTCAGGATTAAAGGAAGAAAATTAACATGTTAATAAATATTTAAAAAAAAAAAATATTAAAATTCTATTTAAAGAAATTCCATAAATAGAATCTAAATTTATCTTATGAAATTATTTAAAATATTTCGATCAAAATATATTATTTATTGGCTCAATATTTGAGAAAAAGGAAAATTTAATTAAAAACCCTTATTAAAGATAAATTAATTTAAGAAAAAAAAAAAAAAATAATTATTTTGATAATAATTTAATAATATAAAATATCAAAACAATAAGCTCAATTTTCGATATTTTTTTTCAATTCATTTTGAAGTGTTCATTTCGATTTTCAAGTATTTCGATTGGAAAAAAAATTAATAAATTGAACAGATAAATTTGGTTAAATTTGAATTTATAATAATAATATGTACATTAAATAAAAATAAATAAATAAATAAATAATATTTATATTGAGGAGAGAAAACTGGTGAATGTGTTGTCTCTCTCGACAAGTTGTGATCATGTTTGCTTGGTGATATTGTCAGGGTGGGGCAAAAAACACTCATCATGTATAATATCTGCTAGGCTTTTTAAGGGCTAGCTAGGGACACAAGACACTCAGTCATCAGTGAGCTTTCGATGATCATGTTTTAATAATTTTATCAATTTTTAATATTCATTTTTATAAAAAAACAAAAAAAAAATAATTTGATTAGGTAAAATTAACATTAATTAATTAATTTATTAATTTTATATTTTAATTTTTTATTTAATTTATTTTTCAAGTTAAAATATTAAAAATTTTATAATTTATTTCAAGATTTACAAAGTGATAAACATAGTGATTTATTTTATTACAGATACTGAAGTTTGACTGTCAGGATTGTCATTGATAAGTTAAAAAAGTTTAACGTTGAAAAATCATGAGTTATATTTTGCTGGGGATTTTTGCAATTTTTTTAAGAATTGATAATGCAATTTGTGATAAAAATCAGCCTTACATATGTCTTGATGTTAGATCTGATTTACCAAAGTGCAATTTTACAAGGTACATATTATTTTTATTATTAAATAAATATAGTTGAAAATTTTTAATTAATGATATTTATTTTTTAATTTCAAGTATGAATAATGACAATGTAAAAACTAATCATGAACGAATGAGAGCAGAAAAATATTCACTAAAAAATCCAGTTGAAAGTTTTGATAGTAAAACCATTATTTACCGACTCGAGGGTTGCAGACCATCAAGGTAAATTTATTATTATTTTTACTTTTTTATGATGTAAAAATAAATGAACAATTGTTTTTTTAATTCATTTTTTTTTTTTGTTTTTTTTTTTTTTTTTATTCAATTAATCAAAGAATTACTATTTATTTTTATTTTCAATTTAAGATTACCATTTAAACATCCAACTTGTACAAAAAAAGATTTGTCAAATCCAGCTGTTGAAGTACATATTATATTTCCATTTATAATTGATAATAATAATTTTGGTAGTGATAGCCAAGAAGCACCACTTGTATTTCCAAAAATAATGAAAAATTTTGGTAAATTTCAAACAACAAATCCAACAAACGTAAGTTTTTTTTAATCATAAAAATTTAATTAAAAAAAATAAAATAAAAATTTAATAATAAAATTTAATTTCAGATAATATTGAGCTATAATAATGAAAATAATCATGATAACAGTGATATAAAAAAAGTTGAAAAAAAAACAAAAAATAAATTATTTGTTAGATCAATTTTATTAGATGATAAATTAATAAATAATAATTACAAATCAAAACATCGACATAATCATAAACATAATCAATTAGAAAAAGATAGTAAAATTAATTCATCATTATTACAAAAATATATTAATAATATGAAAAATACAAATGATAAATTAAATAATTTACATTATAAAAAAATAATTAATGATAATATTGATAATATTGTACCAATTTTATTTCCTTATAATAAATCAATAAGTATTGATAAAAGTAAATATCAAAAATTACAAAATCATAATAAAAATGAATATAATTTAAAAAAAAATAATAAAAATTTATCACCAAGGGATATATTACTTCAAAGATTATTAAATAATTTGAATCACAATGAAAAAAGATATTAAATTTAAATTAATATAAAAAAAAATATATTAAATTTCATTCAATTTTTTAAAAAATAAAAAATACAATTTATTACAAAGAGAAATTAAAATCAATAAATTTATCAATAGCTGAATCAACAAATCAACAAATTTGTATCTTAAAAAATAAATTTAAAAATTATATAAATTTATAAAATTTAAAATTCAATAGTAACAAGTATATCAATTATAATTATAATTATTGTCTTTTTTTGCACTCGGGGAATATGTGAGTTTCAAAACTTGGTAATATTTTTAAAATTACCGAAAAAAAAAAAAAAAAAAACATATTGTGATACGTATACGTAAGGCATTAATAATATCATTTAATAATGATATTTTTTATTATTTTTTTGTGATTATATTTGCTGTTTTAAAAATATTTATGGTGATAGATAAAAAAGTGTTAATTTTTTTGTTTTTTTCTAATTTCGATTAAAATAAATTGTCATTTAATAAATGACAGTATTTTTTGTTTTTTTTTATTATTTCAATAAAAATGTAGACACAGAGAAAAGAAATTTATTTTTTAAAAAATCTAAGACTGTTAACAAAAAAAAAAAAAAAAAAAAAAAAAAATTAATATGAAACCTATAAAAAAAGTATTTAAATTTGTTTTTTTTTTTTTTTAAATATTTAAAAAAAAAAAATGTAACTTGAATGGGATTATAATTAAAATGTGACATTTTTAACTCTTCAAAAATGATAATTTATATTAGTTACTCATTTATACATAAAATATATATTTTTTTTAATTTTAAGAAATTAAGAAACAGTAAGACTACATTGCTCTGACTGTCTACACATTACATTTTTCAGTTTGTGTTATCAATTAGATATAATAATTTTAATTTTTATTATATATTAAATAATTATTGTTTATTTTTATGTGATTATATTTGTCTTTATATATTGAATAATAATTATTTTATAATAACCAATTAACTATTAAAATCACAATTATATATTTAAAAAAAAAATACTTATATTGTTGTAATAATCTGAGCACTATTCTTTCATCTTACTATTTTTACAAGACACTATGTGAAATAATATTAATTATAAGAAATTAATAATAATAAAAAACAAAAAATATTATAAATATTGTATTTAATTAATTTAAATATTTTTATTAAAAATTAAATCAATTATTTAATAATAAAAATAATGTATTTTGATAATACTAAAAATGACTCAGCATTGAAAATAATATCGTTCATGATATGGACATTTTTGGAAGTTGTTCATACAATGTTGACTTTATTGCGAAAGTAGCCCAACTCTTTTGACTTGGTATTGGTCAACTTTACCATATAAATTTTTGATTATTATTTAAAATTAAAATTAAAATATTAATAGTTTAAAAATTTAAATAGAAAATCTATTAATTTTTTAATATTTTTAAATGTTTATTTATTTTTTTTCATTAAATAATAATTAATTGAAAATAGAAAAGTATTTTGAATATTATAGTACACATGATTGGTATATGAAAAAAAAAAAAAAATAAATGAATTGTTAATAATAAAATGGAGAAAAAAAAATATATAAACAACGAAAGAAAAAATATTTATCTATATAAATTTTGTTATTGAGAAACTCAAGATGATGTAGTAAAGTGAGATAGATAAAACCGGCATGAAAAAATATATAAAAAGATTGAGTTGATGTATAAAAATTGTTGATAAAAAGGGGGTAAAGTGAGAGGATTAAAAAATACTGGAACATGCTGAGAGGCTGACCATCGTGGTTGTCGATGTGGTTATAGAAAGCCTTTAAAGTTTCTCAAGTATCAAACTGATGTAGTTTTTTCTAAATTTATTTAATTTTTTAACTATTAAACTAATTGATTATTAAAAATAATATTTATTAAATTAATCAGTGTTTAATTAAAATTAAAATATTGCTTTTTTTTCAAATCGAAATACCATTATTTACAAATCGAAATTTTTATTTCGAATCGAAATTTTTGTTTTTCGAATCGTAATTTTTTGATTTTTTTCATCAAATTTTTTTATTTATACAAACAAAATATATATTTATGTTAAATTACAATTTTTTTTTATAAATTAAAGTATTTTTAATTTATATTAAATTATAATTTTGTCAAATCGAAATAATTTTTTTTCAAATCAAAATAATTATTTTAAAAAAATCATTTAAATTTTGTGATAAATTTGTGTATATTTTTATGTGTTTTATTTGTGTGGGGTATTTATTCTACCTTATTAAGTTATTTAAATTTTAAAAATAAATCCCCTCCCAAGTTGTTTTAATGCAAGTGTATGCGTTGTTGATAGTATACCTCGTGTAAACGGTACCAGTTTGGTGCCAGTTGCGCGAGCGCGATCTATCTGATGCTGTTAACGTGTATTCATCGATCGATTATAAATTAAAACAAGCATCTATCAACTCGGTAAGATCATTAAAAAAAAAAAAATTAAATAAATTAATTAATTATCATTAAATATTTGATAAATAATTTACAAAAAAATATTAATTACACATGAAAAATTACTAAATATTCATTACTTTGGCGTTTAATTTTTTTATAACAGAGAAACCATATTTTCTAATTTTTAATTTATTTATTTAACGGTTAATGCTTTTTTTTGTGGCTAGAAAGTGACAAGTTTTATGTATATATAATAATAATATATATAATTTTTTTTATAATTTTAAATTTAATTTTCTTGACACAACAAAATGAAAATTTTTTTTAAATGACTTAATAATAGACGTGACAATATTCGCTTTTGTAATATAATTTTTTTTCTCATTTTTTTTTTTTTTTTTTTTTTTTTTATTACACTGACGTGATTGTGTCTACAGTGAGTATATTATATTTACGTGAGCCGGTTAACATGATAATGATATTTGCAAAAGAAAAAAAAAAATTAATTATAAATTATTACCTGTGTGTATTTAATTTTATATTGTGATAAGAGAAAAATTTATAAATTTATTTAAATATATATTTTTTTTTGGTTTTATTGATGAATATATATTTTATCTTTTCATCTGAAAAATACTGTTACAATTTTATATAAAATGCGTGTGTTTGAGATAAAATTTTTGCGGTCAAGTACGTGTGTACGTAAATTCCTCTGGTTTCTCTCACTTGAAATTAAATATTATTATTGTTTGATCTTCCCGCGCATATAATACCATGTTTAAATATGTGACAAGATAAATAACATTGTTAAAAAAAAAAACAATAATAATTAATTAAATTTAAAAATAAAAATTATTAAATAATACAAAACAATTTATCTAAATAATTTTTTAAATAAATTTTATTTGAGTATTTATATTTTATTAAAAAAAGAAATCTTTTATAACTGTTTATGAATTTTATTATAGCCCAAAAAAATTAGAGAGTAATAAAAATTAAATTGTAGATAAAATAATTTTTCGAAATAATGTAAATAAATGAAATTACTTTTCTATTAGTATAAAGAAAAAAAATAAAGTAATCATGAATATTATTGTCTGACATTTCCAGGAGGACTTGAATAACCATCATCAATAAAAATTGAGAGGAAAAAATATAAAATCAGAAAGAAGAGGTCACGATATTCTCTTGGAATCTTTATACTTTTGTCTGTTGTTGCCTCTCACCTTTTTTTTTTTTTACCTTTCATTTCTCATCTTGTTTATAAATTTAATTCTCTATATTTTTTTTCACATCAATATATATTTTTTAAGACAGTTAAATCATTAAATTTTATAATTGTGTCATATGTGTATTAGTGTTTTTAAAAAAATATATAAAACAAGTGTTTCTACATGTGTAGAAAATATTTACAACAAGTTGTGAAAAAAAAAATAAATAAAAAAAAAAGTATCAAGTGATATGATGGCCTACATGGCATCGAGTATTTGCCAAGTAAAAACGGAAAAATTCGTGAACTGACTGGAAATTCAAGTGCAACATAGATGGATAAGAATTTAGAAAATAAATATAAAATTTAAAAAAAATAATATATTTTCATTTTTAAATATGGGACAAGCTTGGTGCAAAGAAAGGTCATCAAAAGCTCAAGATTCAAAGTCACCTTTGGATCGTGTATTTTTAAGATGTGCACATCGGGTAAGATTTATTATTTTTTTCTTTTCTAAATTATGATTAAGTAATTATGAAATTTATTTAAACATCAGTCAAATATTTATGGATATACATATTTAAAAAATAGTGAGAGTTTTGATACTTTTAGTTTATATTTTTGAAATATATTTTAATTTTTTTTTGTCATCCATTTATGGTGCTATGACTGTAATATATTATTTATATATTTAAAAACTTGTTGACTGATTTTAAATTGCAAATTAAACCCACGATACTGTTGCTGACACAAATAATTTAGGTTTTTAAAATAAAAAAAATATTACTCTATTTTTAAATATACTCAAAATATTATATTACTAAAATTATTATCATAAAAAATAATTGATTAGACATAAAACATAAAAAATAAAAATAAATTAAATATAATTATTTTAAATATTTAATTGACAAGAAAAAATATAATTCAATGTCACAAGTGTATTTCAAAGATAATTTTCATGTTTATTAAATTGTTTTTAATTAAAATTTTACTGACAAAATAAAAATTTATTATTGAGCAGTTATAATTAATATCAAATATTTAAAAATTATATTATGGATTTTTTAATCTTTATTTCCAACATTTAAAAAATTAAATGTTGAATTAACATGTCCTTTGTAAATGAGTAAATTTTTATCTATAAATATATGTAGATTTGTAGTGACTTCCGGTGATTTATTGTTGATGTAAATTGCATACGAGAAAACGTTGTGAAGCTCGAGTAAAGATAAGACAAAATAGAGGTTTGGCCAAAGACCGGAAATCATTGGATGGATGTGTATAACTATATAGGCCCTTGTTGTAGATATTTTTCAGGGTAACAAATAAAGTGCATAAAATAATAACACACCCATAAAATTTCATGTATATATATTGTAGAAATATTTGTATGAACAAACTTGTATTCATTATAAACACATTTACAATCTCACTCTCTTCATGTCCTCAATAAAGATAACGGAAAATTGAGTATCAGTCTTGTTCGAAATTAAAAACCTGTGTGTTCCATTAATAAAATATTATACTAATAAATTTAAAATATATAATTATTATCAATAGTATCATTTTACTTTCTTGAAAAAAAATTTATAAATAAATTAATTTACAATATAATTTATCAAGTGATTAATGTAAACAAATATTTATTCAAATTTATTATTTTTAATTTATAATATTTTAATATAATTTTTTTAATTTAAAAAAATATTATTTAGCAATGTATTCAAGGTTACAAAGATAAATTAACAACTCAATATTATCATATATGTTATAATTATTAATAAAAATATATTGTCAATTATTATGACCATAAAAGTTGTGAAAAAAAAATATTACAAAACTTATTTTTTTTTTGTTAATATATTTATTTTGTAATATAATATTAAACTGGAAAATTTTTTTAAATCTTTAAAAATATATTCAAGGTTTTTTTTTATATGATTGAATAATTCATTCACAATGTCAGGATGTTATGTAACACTGACGAGATTATTTGTGAATAATAAAATATATTTATATATTAAACAAAAAAATAATAATTTTTTTGTTAATAAATAAACACTTGAAATTGATGATTGATCTACAAACATAAATAGATAATATTATTTGTTAATAAATAAATGAGATAAAAGTATTGAAAAAAACAAATAAAAATTAAATATTTGTTAATAAATTTAATTTGCATTTAATAATAAAATTATCATATAAATTTATATTATTCAAAAAATAAAAAAAGACAATTTAATTTACGAGTATCTATATTGACATAATAGAAAAATAATTACCTTTATTTCGACATGTCGTTAAACATTAATCTAAAATTCAGTCATTTTAAACTAATTTGAATAAATATATCATGAAAATTTATTATCAAAAAATATCCCAGTGATATGTTTAAAACAGTACATTAATATCGTCATGAAAAGACATTTAAAAATAACAAGAATTATTGTTATTTGTTATTACTATAGGTCACTCATTTGTCATTGGCTCATTACTCATTTAAAAATAATATAATCACTGTTTTCATATTGCTCAATTAAAATAATAATAAAAAAAAAAATTAATTTAAATAAAATTTTCAAGTGTTTCATGACACTGTAAAAAAAAATAAATAATAAAAAAATATCATAATTATATACTCATAATATTCATGTGTCATATAAAATCAAACAAATTAAAAAAAAAAAAAAAAAAAACTATTCAATTTAATTGGAAAATAAAAATTAATTGTGACAAAGATAAATTATTTTTTTATTTTTATATAATTAAATCAACTATTTTTTTATCGATTTAAAAAATTATAAATAAATACAATTTTCTTATCAACATGTTGTGTAATATATAAAAAAAAAATATTTATTTATTTCAGTTGTATCCAGGGTTGAAAGAAGAAGGCTCAGTATTGGGTGGAGCAACACAAAGAGTTACCAGGTAAATATTGTTTTATAAATTAAAAAGAAAATTTTTTTTAATAAAAACATTTAATAAATACAATAATTACGTGATGTAAAAATAAAATTAGATTTATTTTTTATATTGTTAATTTATTTTTTTTATATATTTAAATTTAAAAATAAATAAAATTTAAATAAATTATTTTTTATTTTTAACATTGAATAATAAATAAATCAAGTATATTTTTTATTATTTAAAAAAAAAAATGTATATATTATTATAAAATTTAGTTTTGAATAAAAGTAAAAAAATTTATTTTTTTGTAAAATAATCCCACTTGGTTGTTATATGTTATGCAATTGTTGTTGGACTCTGTGACACGACCACGCATTGAAAAATAAAAAAATAATAAAATAAAATAAAAAAATAAATGAAAAATAAGTTTTATTGTCGAGGAATAATTTACTACGGTATTAAAATTACGTTTACTTGCTTGGTAGATGATAATTTAACCAAGAACAATAGAAAATACAATTTTTTATTTTATTTTATTTTATATCCTTGACAAATCAAAGGACATAAACACGTACAGTATATAATTTACTTTTTTCTTTGGTTAGTATTAATATTATTATTTTTACATTTATTAGTCAGTATTTTGTCATATTATTTATTTTTTCAAACTCAAGATTTAGTATTTAATGTTAAATAAAAAAAAAATGATAAAAAACTTGAAGATGTGAGTTGAAATATTAAACTGAGCCGAGAAATCAAACCATGTCTGGTTGATTCTGGTTTTTCAATGTTTCCTTAAATGGTTTTGTTTTAAAAGTCAATGTTGTCATGATCTACTCTTTATTGCAATTTCATTAAATATGTCAACGATCTTCGTATTATCATTTTTAAAATTCTGAGAATCTTGATTTTCTATTTTATAATTTTTTTTTCCACAACACATGGAATAAAAAAAAAAAAAGATTAATTATATTTTTACTATAGCTATGTTGAAAATAAAATAAATAAAAGAAAAAATTTCTGGAGTGAATACCTCTTTTTTGGTTCTATTATCCTATTATAAACTCAATTTTTATTTAAAAGAGAATTAAGGTGTCTTCGGAAAAACTTTTCTTCTTTCCAAAAAAAATTCATGATATCTCTTTGGACATTCTATTCTCCTAAGACATATGGGCTATAATTTTTTCAAAAAAATATACCAGACAAAAAAAAGAAAGGCTACATCGGATACGTCCTTCAAAGTTATATAACCCTGATAAAACCCGATACTTTTACAAAATTTTTTTAAAACCTCATGAAGATTTTTTCAAAAAATATTGATCCTAGAGAAAAAAAAAGCTGCATCGGATACCTCTTGTCGAGTTCTATAACCCTGTTAAAACCTCATATTTTTCGGATTTTTTTTGAATGCACCAGGTCAAAAAAAAAAAAAAAAGTCCTGATCCTGGAAAAAAACGAAGAACGGCAACAGATACCTCTTGCCCAGTTCTATAACCCTGTTAAAATCTCATATTTTTCCGATTTTTTTTAAATGCAGCAGGTCATTAAAAAATAAAAAGTCCTGATCCTGGAAAAAAACGGGAACGGCATCGAATACCTCTTGTCAGTTCTATAACCCTGTTAAAACCTCATATTTTTCCGATTTTTTTTAAATGCAGCAGGTCAAAAAAAAAAAAAGTCCTGATCCTGGAAAAAAACGGGAAGCGGCATCGAATACCTCTTGTCGAGTTCTATAACCCTGTTAAAACCTCATATTTTTCCGATTTTTTTTAAAAGCAGCAGGTCATTAAAAAATAAAAAGTCCTGATCCTGGAACAAAACGGGAAGCGGCATCGAATACCTCTTGTCGAGTTCTATAACCCTGTTAAAACCTCATATTTTTCCGATTTTTTTTGAAGACAGTATAAATTAAAAAAAAGAAAAGTCCTGATCCTGGAAAAAAACGGGAAGCGGCATCGAATACCTCTTGTCGAGTTCTATAACCCTGTTAAAACCTCATATTTTTCCGATTTTTTTTAAAAGCAGCAGGTCATTAAAAAATAAAAAGTCCTGATCCTGGAAAAAAACGGGAAGCGGCATCGAATACCTCTTGTCGAGTTCTATAACCCTGTTAAAACCTCATATTTTTCCGATTTTTTTTAAAAGCAGCAGGTCATTAAAAAATAAAAAGTCCTGATCCTGGAAAAAAACGGGAAGCGGCATCGAATACCTCTTGTCGAGTTCTATAACCCTGTTAAAACCTCATATTTTTCCGATTTTTTTTAAAAGCAGCAGGTCATTAAAAAATAAAAAGTCCTGATCCTGGAACAAAACGGGAAGCGGCATCGAATACCTCTTGTCGAGTTCTATAACCCTGTTAAAACCTCATATTTTTCCGATTTTTTTTGAAGACAGTATAAATTAAAAAAAAGAAAAGTCCTGATCCTGGAAAAAAACGGGAAGCGGCATCGAATACCTCTTGTCGAGTTCTATAACCCTGTTAAAACCTCATATTTTTCCGATTTTTTTTAAAAGCAGCAGGTCATTAAAAAATAAAAAGTCCTGATCCTGGAAAAAAACGGGAAGCGGCATCGAATACCTCTTGTCGAGTTCTATAACCCTGTTAAAACCTCATATTTTTCCGATTTTTTTTAAAAGCAGCAGGTCATTAAAAAATAAAAAGTCCTGATCCTGGAAAAAAACGGGAAGCGGCATCGAATACCTCTTGTCGAGTTCTATAACCCTGATCAAACCCCATATTTTTCCGATTTTTTTTGAAGACAGTATAAATTAAAAAAAAGAAAAGTCCTGATCCTGGAAAAAAACGGGAAGCGGCATCGAATACCTCTTGTCGAGTTCTATAACCCTGTTAAAACCTCATATTTTTCCGATTTTTTTTAAAAGCAGCAGGTCATTAAAAAATAAAAAGTCCTGATCCTGGAAAAAAACGGGAAGCGGCATCGAATACCTCTTGTCGAGTTCTATAACCCTGATCAAACCCCATATTTTTCCGATTTTTTTTGAAGACAGTATAAATTAAAAAAAAGAAAAGTCCTGATCCTGGAAAAAAACGGGAAGCGGCATCGAATACCTCTTGTCGAGTTCTATAACCCTGTTAAAACCTCATATTTTTCCGATTTTTTTTAAAAGCAGCAGGTCATTAAAAAATAAAAAGTCCTGATCCTGGAAAAAAACGGGAAGCGGCATCGAATACCTCTTGTCGAGTTCTATAACCCTGTTAAAATCTCATATTTTTCCGATTTTTTTTAAAAGCAGCAGGTCATTCAAAAATAAAAAGTCCTGATCCTGGAAAAAAACGGGAAGCGGCATCGAATACCTCTTGTCGAGTTCTATAACCCTGTTAAAATCTCATATTTTTCCGATTTTTTTTAAAAGCAGCAGGTCATTCAAAAATAAAAAGTCCTGATCCTGGAAAAAAACGGGAAGCGGCATCGAATACCTCTTGTCGAGTTCTATAACCCTGTTAAAATCTCATATTTTTCCGATTTTTTTTAAAAGCAGCAGGTCATTAAAAAATAAAAAGTCCTGATCCTGGAACAAAACGGGAAGCGGCATCGAATACCTCTTGTCGAGTTCTATAACCCTGTTAAAACCTCATATTTTTCCGATTTTTTTTGAAGACAGTATAAATTAAAAAAAAGAAAAGTCCTGATCCTGGAAAAAAACGGGAAGCGGCATCGAATACCTCTTGTCGAGTTCTATAACCCTGTTAAAACCTCATATTTTTTCAATTTTTTTTAAAAGCAGCAGGTCATTAAAAAAAAAAAAGTCCTGATCCTGGAAAAAAACGGGAAGCGGCATCGAATACCTCTTGTCGAGTTCTATAACCCTGTTAAAACCTCATATTTTTCCGATTTTTTTTAAAAGCAGCAGGTCATTAAAAAATAAAAAGTCCTGATCCTGGAAAAAAACGGGAAGCGGCATCGAATACCTCTTGTCGAGTTCTATAACCCTGATCAAACCCCATATTTTTCCGATTTTTTTTGAAGACAGTATAAATTAAAAAAAAGAAAAGTCCTGATCCTGGAAAAAAACGGGAAGCGGCATCGAATACCTCTTGTCGAGTTCTATAACCCTGTTAAAACCTCATATTTTTCCGATTTTTTTTAAAAGCAGCAGGTCATTAAAAAATAAAAAGTCCTGATCCTGGAAAAAAACGGGAAGCGGCATCGAATACCTCTTGTCGAGTTCTATAACCCTGATCAAACCCCATATTTTTCCGATTTTTTTTGAAGACAGTATAAATTAAAAAAAAGAAAAGTCCTGATCCTGGAAAAAAACGGGAAGCGGCATCGAATACCTCTTGTCGAGTTCTATAACCCTGTTAAAACCTCATATTTTTCCGATTTTTTTTAAAAGCAGCAGGTCATTAAAAAATAAAAAGTCCTGATCCTGGAAAAAAACGGGAAGCGGCATCGAATACCTCTTGTCGAGTTCTATAACCCTGTTAAAACCTCATATTTTTCCGATTTTTTTTAAAAGCAGCAGGTCATTAAAAAATAAAAAGTCCTGATCCTGGAAAAAAACGGGAAGCGGCATCGAATACCTCTTGTCGAGTTCTATAACCCTGTTAAAACCTCATATTTTTCCGATTTTTTTTAAAAGCAGCAGGTCATTAAAAAATAAAAAGTCCTGATCCTGGAAAAAAACGGGAAGCGGCATCGAATACCTCTTGTCGAGTTCTATAACCCTGTTAAAACCTCATATTTTTCCGATTTTTTTTAAAAGCAGCAGGTCATTAAAAAATAAAAAGTCCTGATCCTGGAACAAAACGGGAAGCGGCATCGAATACCTCTTGTCGAGTTCTATAACCCTGTTAAAACCCATATTTTTCCGATTTTTTTTGAAGACAGTATAAATTAAAAAAAAGAAAAGTCCTGATCCTGGAAAAAAACGGGAAGCGGCATCGAATACCTCTTGTCGAGTTCTATAACCCTGTTAAAACCTCATATTTTTCCGATTTTTTTTAAAAGCAGCAGGTCATTAAAAAATAAAAAGTCCTGATCCTGGAAAAAAACGGGAAGCGGCATCGAATACCTCTTGTCGAGTTCTATAACCCTGTTAAAACCTCATATTTTTCCGATTTTTTTTAAAAGCAGCAGGTCATTAAAAAATAAAAAGTCCTGATCCTGGAAAAAAACGGGAAGCGGCATCGAATACCTCTTGTCGAGTTCTATAACCCTGTTAAAACCTCATATTTTTCCGATTTTTTTTAAAAGCAGCAGGTCATTAAAAAATAAAAAGTCCTGATCCTGGAAAAAAACGGGAAGCGGCATCGAATACCTCTTGTCGAGTTCTATAACCCTGTTAAAACCTCATATTTTTCCGATTTTTTTTAAAAGCAGCAGGTCATTAAAAAATAAAAAGTCCTGATCCTGGAACAAAACGGGAAGCGGCATCGAATACCTCTTGTCGAGTTCTATAACCCTGTTAAAACCTCATATTTTTCCGATTTTTTTTGAAGACAGTATAAATTAAAAAAAAGAAAAGTCCTGATCCTGGAAAAAAACGGGAAGCGGCATCGAATACCTCTTGTCGAGTTCTATAACCCTGTTAAAACCTCATATTTTTCCGATTTTTTTTAAAAGCAGCAGGTCATTAAAAAATAAAAAGTCCTGATCCTGGAAAAAAACGGGAAGCGGCATCGAATACCTCTTGTCGAGTTCTATAACCCTGTTAAAACCCCATATTTTTCCGATTTTTTTTGAAGACAGTATAAATTAAAAAAAAAAAAGTCCTGATCCTGGAAAAAAACGGGAAGCGGCATCGAATACCTCTTGTCGAGTTCTATAACCCTGTTAAAACCTCATATTTTTCCGATTTTTTTTAAAAGCAGCAGGTCATTAAAAAATAAAAAGTCCTGATCCTGGAACAAAACGGGAAGCGGCATCGAATACCTCTTGTCGAGTTCTATAACCCTGTTAAAACCCCATATTTTTCCGATTTTTTTTGAAGACAGTATAAATTAAAAAAAAGAAAAGTCCTGATCCTGGAAAAAAACGGGAAGCGGCATCGAATACCTCTTGTCGAGTTCTATAACCCTGTTAAAACCTCATATTTTTCCGATTTTTTTTAAAAGCAGCAGGTCATTAAAAAAAAAAAGTCCTGATCCTGGAAAAAAACGGGAAGCGGCATCGAATACCTCTTGTCGAGTTCTATAACCCTGTTAAAACCTCATATTTTTCCGATTTTTTTTAAAAGCAGCAGGTCATTAAAAAATAAAAAGTCCTGATCCTGGAAAAAAACGGGAAGCGGCATCGAATACCTCTTGTCGAGTTCTATAACCCTGTTAAAACCTCATATTTTTCCGATTTTTTTTAAAAGCAGCAGGTCATTAAAAAATAAAAAGTCCTGATCCTGGAAAAAAACGGGAAGCGGCATCGAATACCTCTTGTCGAGTTCTATAACCCTGTTAAAACCTCATATTTTTCCGATTTTTTTTAAAAGCAGCAGGTCATTAAAAAATAAAAAGTCCTGATCCTGGAAAAAAACGGGAAGCGGCATCGAATACCTCTTGTCGAGTTCTATAACCCTGTTAAAACCTCATATTTTTCCGATTTTTTTTAAAAGCAGCAGGTCATTAAAAAATAAAAAGTCCTGATCCTGGAACAAAACGGGAAGCGGCATCGAATACCTCTTGTCGAGTTCTATAACCCTGTTAAAACCCCATATTTTTCCGATTTTTTTTAAGACAGTATAAATTAAAAAAAAGTCCTGATCCTGGAAAAAAACGGGAAGCGGCATCGAATACCTCTTGTCGAGTTCTATAACCCTGTTAAAACCTCATATTTTTCCGATTTTTTTTAAAAGCAGCAGGTCATTAAAAAATAAAAAGTCCTGATCCTGGAAAAAAACGGGAAGCGGCATCGAATACCTCTTGTCGAGTTCTATAACCCTGTTAAAACCTCATATTTTTCCGATTTTTTTTAAAAGCAGCAGGTCATTAAAAAATAAAAAGTCCTGATCCTGGAAAAAAACGGGAAGCGGCATCGAATACCTCTTGTCGAGTTCTATAACCCTGTTAAAACCTCATATTTTTCCGATTTTTTTTAAAAGCAGCAGGTCATTAAAAAATAAAAAGTCCTGATCCTGGAAAAAAACGGGAAGCGGCATCGAATACCTCTTGTCGAGTTCTATAACCCTGTTAAAACCTCATATTTTTCCGATTTTTTTTAAAAGCAGCAGGTCATTAAAAAATAAAAAGTCCTGATCCTGGAAAAAAACGGGAAGCGGCATCGAATACCTCTTGTCGAGTTCTATAACCCTGTTAAAACCTCATATTTTTCCGATTTTTTTTAAAAGCAGCAGGTCATTAAAAAATAAAAAGTCCTGATCCTGGAAAAAAACGGGAAGCGGCATCGAATACCTCTTGTCGAGTTCTATAACCCTGTTAAAACCTCATATTTTTCCGATTTTTTTTAAAAGCAGCAGGTCATTAAAAAATAAAAAGTCCTGATCCTGGAAAAAAACGGGAAGCAGCATCGAATACCTCTTGTCGAGTTCTATAACCCTGTTAAAACCTCATATTTTTCCGATTTTTTTTAAAAGCAGCAGGTCATTAAAAAATAAAAAGTCCTGATCCTGGAAAAAAACGGGAAGCGGCATCGAATACCTCTTGTCGAGTTCTATAACCCTGTTAAAACCTCATATTTTTCCGATTTTTTTTAAAAGCAGCAGGTCATTAAAAAATAAAAAGTCCTGATCCTGGAACAAAACGGGAAGCGGCATCGAATACCTCTTGTCGAGTTCTATAACCCTGTTAAAACCTCATATTTTTCCGATTTTTTTTGAAGACAGTATAAATTAAAAAAAAGAAAAGTCCTGATCCTGGAAAAAAACGGGAAGCGGCATCGAATACCTCTTGTCGAGTTCTATAACCCTGTTAAAACCTCATATTTTTCCGATTTTTTTTAAAAGCAGCAGGTCATTAAAAAAAAAAAGTCCTGATCCTGGAAAAAAACGGGAAGCGGCATCGAATACCTCTTGTCGAGTTCTATAACCCTGTTAAAACCTCATATTTTTCCGATTTTTTTTAAAAGCAGCAGGTCATTAAAAAATAAAAAGTCCTGATCCTGGAAAAAAACGGGAAGCGGCATCGAATACCTCTTGTCGAGTTCTATAACCCTGTTAAAACCTCATATTTTTCCGATTTTTTTTAAAAGCAGCAGGTCATTAAAAAATAAAAAGTCCTGATCCTGGAACAAAACGGGAAGCGGCATCGAATACCTCTTGTCGAGTTCTATAACCCTGTTAAAACCCATATTTTTCCGATTTTTTTTGAAGACAGTATAAATTAAAAAAAAGAAAAGTCCTGATCCTGGAAAAAAACGGGAAGCGGCATCGAATACCTCTTGTCGAGTTCTATAACCCTGTTAAAACCTCATATTTTTCCGATTTTTTTTAAAAGCAGCAGGTCATTAAAAAAAAAAAGTCCTGATCCTGGAAAAAAACGGGAAGCGGCATCGAATACCTCTTGTCGAGTTCTATAACCCTGTTAAAACCTCATATTTTTCCGATTTTTTTTAAAAGCAGCAGGTCATTAAAAAATAAAAAGTCCTGATCCTGGAAAAAAACGGGAAGCGGCATCGAATACCTCTTGTCGAGTTCTATAACCCTGTTAAAACCTCATATTTTTCCGATTTTTTTTAAAAGCAGCAGGTCATTAAAAAATAAAAAGTCCTGATCCTGGAAAAAAACGGGAAGCGGCATCGAATACCTCTTGTCGAGTTCTATAACCCTGTTAAAACCTCATATTTTTCCGATTTTTTTTAAAAGCAGCAGGTCATTAAAAAATAAAAAGTCCTGATCCTGGAAAAAAACGGGAAGCGGCATCGAATACCTCTTGTCGAGTTCTATAACCCTGTTAAAACCCCATATTTTTCCGATTTTTTTTAAGACAGTATAAATTAAAAAATAAAAAGTCCTGATCCTGGAAAAAAACGGGAAGCGGCATCGAATACCTCTTGTCGAGTTCTATAACCCTGTTAAAACCTCATATTTTTCCGATTTTTTTTAAAAGCAGCAGGTCATTAAAAAATAAAAAGTCCTGATCCTGGAAAAAAACGGGAAGCGGCATCGAATACCTCTTGTCGAGTTCTATAACCCTGTTAAAACCTCATATTTTTCCGATTTTTTTTAAAAGCAGCAGGTCATTAAAAAATAAAAAGTCCTGATCCTGGAAAAAAACGGGAAGCGGCATCGAATACCTCTTGTCGAGTTCTATAACCCTGTTAAAACCTCATATTTTTCCGATTTTTTTTAAAAGCAGCAGGTCATTAAAAAATAAAAAGTCCTGATCCTGGAAAAAAACGGGAAGCGGCATCGAATACCTCTTGTCGAGTTCTATAACCCTGTTAAAACCTCATATTTTTCCGATTTTTTTTAAAAGCAGCAGGTCATTAAAAAAAAAAAGTCCTGATCCTGGAAAAAAACGGGAAGCGGCATCGAATACCTCTTGTCGAGTTCTATAACCCTGTTAAAACCTCATATTTTTCCGATTTTTTTTAAAAGCAGCAGGTCATTAAAAAATAAAAAGTCCTGATCCTAGAAAAAAATGGGAAACGGCATTGAATACCTCTTGTCATGTTCTATAACCCTGTTAAAACCTCATATTTTTTCAATTTTTTTTAAATGCACCAGGTTAATTTTTTCAAAGTCTTGATCCTAGAAAAAAACAGGAAACGGCATTAAATACCTCTTGTCAAGTTCTATAACCCTGATATAATGCGATATTTATCTAATTTTTTTCAGTGTACTTGCGAAATTTATTGAAAAATTTAAAAAAAAAACTACGAACAATAACAGGTTTATAGAACCGAAAAAGAGGTATTCCGTCAAATATTACAGCATTGAAATTTATTTATGATTCACAAGAATTAGTTAACGTTTTGAATCATTCTTGACTCGTTCTATTATCCTGTTATAATTTTTAAAAGTTTACAAAAAATATATTTCATTTAATTATAATATTGTCTTGTTTTTTAATTTTAGTTCAATACTGTAATCAATAAATACGTCACACATAATCGACATCGATTTTCAAATAATAATAATCATTGTTTTTTCAATGTTATTCAGTAACAGTTCTAGTATAAAAAAAAATTTACATTTATTCTTGGAGATCAATTTTAATTCAAGTATTATAATCAAAGTTTTATATTTCTTTTGACTTTTAAATTCCCGCGTGGGCCCACAAGTGTTTTTTTTTTTCTATTTCAACACAAGTGACAAAACTATAATATCAAATAAAAAAAAAAAACAGATAAAAAAACAGATACAATTCTAATTTCCACCCCTTTTTAACCCACACAAATTTCATTCATCTCAAATAAAAACTCAATCAATCAAAACCCCACGGAAATAACCGCAATCAAAAGCCTCAATAAAAAAAAAATTAAAAGAAAAAATTTTATATGAAATAAAAAACAATATTTTCCATCAAACCCAGAGATATGACAGTACTACACAATGTGTATATAAATAAAAAAATTTGCATAGATAAAAAAAATATATATAAAATAAATTATATTCATTTCAATATGAATAAAAAATCACAAGAATTATTATTTCGATTGTTTTAATTTTTTCTAAATATATATAAAACATAAAATTATTATTCAAAAAATATATTAGTAAAATTTATGTGAATATTATACATTGATTTATTGATAAAAATAAATTTATAAATTTTAAATTTACAGGTAAATATACAAGTCAGTAGTTTATTTATAGAACAAGTTAAATAAATACGCGTTAGAATCGCGTGCACTTTAGAAACATACAATGTTACGCGGTGCATATCGCGATTTACACACGACATGTGTAATATATATAAAATATAATCAACAAAGAAAATAGTCATACTGTTAAAAATACAATTTCTCTTGTTATATCCACAATGTCTCTCTATATATTTTAAATTTCAAATACTAAATAATCATAAAAATTTTAGCTGTTTTATTTTAAAATATTTATATTTTATTTATTATTGAAAATTCATTTCAATTATCAACAAAAATATCTTTATAAAATTTATATTATTATTTAAATTCAGATTATAAATAAAAATAATAAAAATAAATCAATATTATCATCAGCAATTATTTTATATAATTGAGTATTATTTATATATTTTTTTTTCTACTTAAATTATCGTATTTTTATTATTTTTTTTTCGAGATAATTACTAAGATGTTGTAATTAAAATGAGATAAGTGTTATTTCCGCATTAACTTGGGAAGATTGATGAGAAAGTTTTGTTGAAAAATAAAAGAAAAGAAAAAAAAAAAAAATTATACAATGGATGAGAACTTTTTTTTTTATTTCTTTATTATATTGGGTCAATGTTAAATGGAAAATTAGTCAAGTAGAAAAGCTAATTATATTTTATTAAGTATTAAATTAAGTATTTTATTTTAATAGTTCAGAAATTGGATATGCTGGATCACCATCAAGAGATATGCTGAGACGAGGATGTAGTATTGATTCTGTTGATCGACCATTTCATCCAAGTGATTGGGTTGATGTTAATCTTGAAGTACCAAATACACCAAGACCAAGTTCAGTTATGACTAATCGTACATATGATACAACTATTTATCATACAACAACTCCATCATCAAGTAGTAAGTTCTGAAAAAATTAATTCAAGTATTAATATTTATATTTATATATATTTTTTTTTATCAGATTGTAATTTAAAACATGGTACACCAATACCACCACCAAGAAGAAAAAAAAAAATACGTGATAGACCATTACCACCAAAACCAGATGAAGTATTACAATCATCAGACAATAATATTGAGCCATTGTATTCATCAATAAATAAAATTAAAAATAAAAAAATAAAAAATAATAATGAAAATTATAAAAATAATAATATTAATAAAATAAATCCAAATGTTGTTACTTCTGGATGGAAATCAGATGAATATTTATCTAGTCAACATGATAATTCAATTTATAAAAATGGAAGATTAATAAGTACAATTAGTTTACCAAATTATGATGAATTAATAACATTTAAAAATGATGATAAAAATAAAATAAATAATACATTAAATATTGATAAACTTGATATTAAATTTGATAATTTTAAAACATCAACACCAATAAAATATAATAATAATAATAATAATAATATAGATGAAAAAAAAATTAATAAAATTAATGAATGGTTTTTAAATGATAATAAAAAATTTAAAAATTCATTAATTTATAATTCAATTGAAAATAAAGAATTAAATGAACAATCAAATATTAAATTACCAGTTCAAAGTATTCTTGTTTCAGAAGGTTCCAAAGATGATTTATTTTATGATGCTGAAGATACAAAACGTACATGTGAGTCATTATTATTTTATTTGATATTTATCTTGATGATAAATTAAATGTGTTTTGTGTTGTGTTGTGTTTGTTTTTTTTTTTTTTTTAAATATAAATGTTTTTTTAATATTTAATTTTTAGACTCATTAGATCGTCATAAAGAGCCAGAGTTAAAAAAATTTACACAATTAAAACGTTCATTATCAAATGATAGTGAAATATTTGATAATTTTGATGATAAACGTTTAAGTATTGCACCATCATCACAAACAGATTCAACACCAAAAAATTTAACACGTTCAATATCTGAAGAATCATTTCCAAGTGTATTAATGGAATATCAAGATGATTTTTTTGATGAAAAAATAGTAAAAGATACTAAAAATGAAATAACTAAAATACGTGAAGAATTAGAAGTTGTTAAAAATGAAGTTAAAACACCATCATCAAGTCCAGAACCAATAATTAAACCAGATATACAAAAAAATGATAATACATTATTATTAAATATTAATAATGATAATGAAGATTGTAATTTAAGTTCAATGACACCAAGTTTAAATGAACTTGAAGAAGCATTATCAGATATGCTTGAAAAAACAGATGAAAATGATAATAATGATATTTATGAAACACCAAATGATGGATTATTAGAAAATCCAATTGAACCAAAAATTGTTAGTAATGAATTAGTTGATATTGATTTAAAAAATGATACAATTGTCAATGGTTTTACTAAAACAATACATAAAATTCGTAGTCTTGATAGAAATGAACATTTAAAACCACCAGATAAACCAAGCAGATTGTTAAAAATAAGTCTTGATTCATTAGTTAATAATGATAAAATTCCAACACCACCAAAAAGAAAAAATCGTAATTCAATTGGTTTTAAAGAAAATTCAAATTCTGAATCATATCACAATGACAGACTGATTTAATATATTTCATTCAAAAATTTATATTTATTTTGATTTAAAAAATATTATTTTTCTTATTTTTTATCTTTATCATCAACTTGAAGATAAAAATAAAATAAAAAAATAAAAGTGTATCAAAACTTTTAAAATGTTTGAAAAACTTAAATAAAAAAAAATACCAAACGAAGTGGCGTTTTTACGATCACATTGGTAAAGCTAAAAATGTTGAAAATGGTTTTGAAAAAAAAAAAATAAATAAATAAATAAATAAAAATGAAGATTGGTTGTGCATAAAAAAATAAAATAAAAAAAAGACGTATACATGAATGTTTCGTCAAGTCGTTGAGTCTTCAACTTGTCAAGTACTTGTGAGAGTAATCGGGTAAAACTTTTTGACTTGTGTATATCCTGTACATCTGAGTGTTGAATAAAAAAAAAAAAAATATATTTTATATAGATATAGCAATTGCAAAGTGTACGTATATACCCACAAACTTTATAACGAACATATGCTATCAAGTTGGGTAAAAAATAAAATAAAAAAAAATAAAAAATCTACCCCAATTTCTTGATTCATATCCTTTGGCTAAAACCTGATGGGCATTAAATATATAAAAGTGTAAATTTTTTAATTCATTTTGACATTATTCTATCACTGTAAACCAAATAAAAAAAAGAATATTTATCTAATGAGTAAATAAACAACAATCAAATGTCAAATATATAATTGAAATTAAATCAATCAAAAAAAAAAAAAAACAAAAACAAAATAGAATTTCCCTAATTGATGTAATTATGTTTCTCTTTTAAAAATTGTAATTAAAATAATATGTTACTGTTAATTTATCAAAATAATAAAATATATATTTCTGTAAATAAATTAACATGAATAATATTATAATATAAATTAACGATTACTTAGTTTAATAAAGTAAAAAATATAAAAAAAATTAAAATAATTAAGAACTTTTTATTTAAGATAATATTTCATTTATAATAATAATATTATTATAATTTCTTTTTTTTTTTTATCTATTAAAAAAGAAGACAAAAAAAATATGAAAATATTATTGGCTAATACTGGACTTTTCTATGACTTTTTTAATTATCTTTACCTCGGAAAAATCTCTTCCTATCGTTAACGGACCAGTCTTAATCGTTTTAAGAATTACCCCACTATTCTAATTCACCCTTGGCTATATTGCTTCCGCTTTCATCCCCTATTATTTTAAATATATCAGTTCAACCCTTTTCCATACTTTCTTCACAGTGCCAAGTTGAAAAAACTACCCTTAAAATGACAAAAGAAACAAGCCAAAAAAATACTAATTTTCTTTGAAAAAAAAAAAAATTATAAAAATATGTAATTTTTAAATTTAGTTTATAAAATATAATAATTTAAAATTTTTTTTTTAGATAATATTTATTGAGGGTTAAAATTTAAGGCTACTTTTAAACAATTTTCTGTGTTATAATAATATTTCATAAGATTTTTTTTTATTTGAATAAAAAAAAAAAAAAATAAATAAATAATGATAAAAAATAAAAAAAGGTAAATTCAGATAAAAACCCTCGAGTCTCGACGACGTTTAAATGTTGAGGCATTTTATCGTATAACTGTGTAAAACTTAAGTCGTAGAAAGTTAGTGGTATCCCAAAAACATCATGGAAGGTGATCTTGGCGGTTATTCAAGAAAAGTAAAAGAGTTGTATAAAGGGTTGAGAAACAGACCAGGACAAATGTTTCAAAATAAATATAACATTATAGCTTGTTTTTGATTTATTTTTTAAATTTTTATAAAAAATAATAAAAGTATTTCAATGGTAACTTGTTGTTGAATTAGTAAAAAGAAAAAAATAAATAAATTAATAAATATATATGATAAAGACTCTGAGTGTTTTTGACACATCAATTACTAAATATTTGAATTATTTTTTCAACAAATATATTATGAATTTCTCAATGTCATTATTTTTATAATTTTATATATTAATATTGTTATGATATTTACAATTCAATACACCATTGTTGTATTTAATAACTGAGAAAATCAATTTGACATTAAATTATTTCACATGCTATTTATAAAAGTTATTTATTTTTGAGACAATAAACTGAAGGAAATTTGTAGATTGATGTCAAATTCTCTAGTGTTAAAAATATCTATTAATTAGATTGAAAATAAATTTAAATTTCTATTTAAATATATTTCAAATTATTTTAAAAATAAATATTAATTATTAGTCTTATATATATTTTAAATATGATTCAAGTTTATTTATATTTACTTGAGCTAATGGATTCTAAGGGATGTTTTTTTTTTTTTTTTTTCATCTAAAGATCTTTTTTATTAACCAGAATATTCCATTTGTAAATACATTATCCATAATAAAATTATATTTATAAACAAAATAAAAATTATAAATAAAAATATTTAAAATAAAATTGTTATTAAAAATTTACCAAGTATTCAAGTTTTTTTATGAATTAAAAAATTTTTTAAATAAAA
The DNA here is from genome assembly GCA_011426435.1 of Lysiphlebus fabarum. Classification (NCBI taxonomy): domain Eukaryota; kingdom Metazoa; phylum Arthropoda; class Insecta; order Hymenoptera; family Braconidae; genus Lysiphlebus; species Lysiphlebus fabarum. The sequence goes on from WSYQ01000677.1 coordinate 50,615, forward strand.
TAATATTGTAAAATAAGATATTCTTGATTTGAACAAAATTTTAATACATTTTAGTCAATTACTTTGATAAGAATTGAGACAATGGAGTATGTATATATACAGTTGGTTACAGTAAGACTTTAGTTTAATCCTTGAGTGTGGTAAGAGTCATTGTATGAAGTTGCCCCAAGCGACTGATCAGATATATATATATACAACTAGCAACCCCTTGGGTTTCATTACACGAATAAATATCTTTTTTTATTATTTTCATTTTATTTTTTCAATTATATGTTATTTCAAAAAAAAAACAATCTAAATGTAGATAATAATATTATTATTATTATTATTATTATATCTCAAACACTTATGAATATCAAGATTGAATGAAATATTTAAAAAAATTTTTAAAAAAATAATTAATTATGTAAAATTAAATGTAAAAAAATGTATAATGATAATTTAAAACTATAAAATACTTTTGAAGGTTTTTTTAAATGAATCGGGGGTATGTGCAACACACATCCCCTATGCATATAGATAGTAAAAGAGGGATGGAGATTGAAAATTCCTGTAATTTTCTCATTCAACGACGCGTTAAGACAAATTGCCAGGTTTTGCGCGGTCGCATCGAAAAGGGTTAGGGAAAATAGGTGAAAGGGGTGTAAAATAAGAGTGACAGAGATAAAAAAGATTGTTAAAAAGAGAAAATAAACTGACAAAAAGGGATTTAAAGGGGGTTGGTAGAGAGAAACCAGCAAGCTACGTATTCGCTTAGTAAATTTATGGAGTCGAGCAACTATTTAGATAGACGAGATTCAAACTGCACGTTGTGGGGTGATTTTGTTATTTTTTTATTTTTATTTTTCTCTTCTCTCCTCTCTCTTCCCTCTTTGTATATAAAATTTTTAAATAAATAAAATAATGTTATTTAAAAAAAATAAATTCTCATTAAAATAAATAACAATTTAATAAAACTTTATTTTTTAATTGTTTAAATATATATTTTTAAATTTGTTGATAATTTATATATTTTGTGTATAAATTTATCACTGAATAATGAAAGATTAAAAGTGTGATAGTAGTGTGTATTTAAAAGGGTTGTTATAAACCAAGTTGTATATAGTAAATATACCACAAAGATAAAAAGAAAAAAAATTTTTTTTTTAGGTTGGTTTGAAGATTAAAAGACATTTTAAATTGTACAAAATACAAAGTTGATGCTTTTAAGTCTTTGCTATATTCTGTATTACCTAATTTAAAGTGTAAGTTTGTCTCTGTTATTTAAAGTAAAATTGTAGTGTATCTGTACTATACAACTACCTACTAATGGCAAAGTCCAAAATGGCATAGAAGATTAATTTTATCACCTACAATAAGCCGCTTGGAATATATAGTCTACAGTCATTTAACCTTTAAATCTTTTTAAATAAGATGAATTTATAATGGTATAATAAACTTTTCACTGATTTTTTATTATTTTATTTTATTTTTTTTAAAATTTTATAAAACAAAAAATTAAAATAATTGAAAAATAAACAATCGAAAATAAAAAATGTTTATAATTCAATTTAAATAATGGAATGGTTTTTTTTTTTATTTCAATATTTTTTTATATTCAATATAAAATAGTTTCAAAGAGTCATGCTTCTACAATCTGGAACGAAAAATATATATAAAAAAAAAAAAAAAAAACTGATAGTACGTGAGATGAGATGGATCGTGATGCAACAAAGTAGATCAGTCGAGTGGTGACTACGACACAGGCATAGAAAAATTCCCCAGAGTGGTTCAGATAGAATAAAAAAAAAATTATGAATAATATATTTTTTTTTTTTTACTATTGAAAGCTACAACAAAAAATTCTGATGATAATAATAAGAAAAAAAAATATATATTGTAAAATACGAAAAAGAATAAAAGTCATAACGATTTTGAGGCTGCACGACACTGCTTTTTTTTAAATTTTATTTTTGTATTTATTTTTTTTACTTTCTGTACTTTTTACTTCCGGTTTTTTATAGCTTCACATTTTCCTTAAACTATGCCATCAACTTTTTTTTTATAATTTTCATTTTTTTTTTTTTATTTTTCGTGGTAAAACTTTGCGAATAAGCCGTCGGGTTCAAAGATCACGATAAAGAACAGAACAGATATAAAAATAAAAAAAAATGAAAGAAAAAAAAAAATTAGTAAATTGAAGTTGTGCAACTGAAACACACAAGTTTTATTAAATTAAATTATACAAAAATATATTTACGTTTATTGATATTACTTCCTTATCTAATGTATCAAAATTTTTTTTCTTTTTATTTTTGTATAACGATTGTTAAATTATTTATAACAATTTGTGATAAAGGATTAACTTGAAATGTAGATGACGACAAAATGAATTTAAATCAGTATTTTCATTGATAAAGAATTTTTGAATTTCTACCAAAAAGTCAAAAATTTAATAAAATTTAGCAATTTTTTCATAAAAAAAATTCTAATTAAAATAATAATTTAAATTTTCATGATAATTTTTATTCAACATTGTTATTACTCAATAACACTTTACACAAGTCTCAAATAAATTAAAAAAAGAATATAATAAAAATGAAAATGAAAAAAAAAAAAAAAGATAAATATTTTAATTGTAAAATTTCAACAAAAAGTAAGTGTCTTGTTTGTTTTAAAATGGCTACTATGTTTGAAACAATATAAACGTGCTGGTGGTTATCTGCAAGTAAAGTGCATTAGCTTTTGTTTGTTATTTACTAAAATAAAAAAATATAAAAAATTGTCTTTATGTATGTATATATAGTTTGAAAATAAAATGTACATGTATTTATTTGAATGAAAAAAATAAAAATAGGTAAAAGTGTAACTGGACCTGTGGGATATAGTCCGAGAAAATCGAGTTGTACATTGTGAATAGTTGCTGAAGACAACGTTCCACTATGCCCCGTGGGTTTTGTGGATTTTAAATATAAATATATATATATATACAGTATCAGTGCATATATCCCCCAAGTGAACTGAAATTTAACCCACCCAAATATAAATGTCAAACTTTTATAATTCAACTGTCCAACATTATTATATTCAATCTAAAAATAAATTATAAAAATTTAAAAAACAAAAAATATATTGTTTTTATTTAAATTGTTGATTAATTATTTAAATAAATTATTTATTATAAAAAATAAAAATAAATAAATAGTATTTTATCAAAAGTATTTTTAGCTAGATTATTTTTTTTTTTCTATTTTAATTTATTTTTTTTACATGTTTAGATTTGAGTTATGTTATCATACTTTACGTGACTTTATCATTGTTTTACTTTTTCTTACTCAGTTTGATGTCATTTTGACTGTATCTGTTGCTATTTTATATATATAAATAAATAAATGATATATATCCTGAACACGCAATACTACTAGTAATCAAATTCTGATGTTTAAAAAACTTTAACTTTTAATACTCAACTTTTTACATGTATCTTTTAATATTAGTTTTATTTTATTTTTTATTTTTATTTATATATAAATGAAAAAGAGAAATACATGTGTGTGTATAAAAGTTTACTGAAAATATTTATATATCTTTGTTTATGTTTTATATAAATTTCAGTATTCGCAGCACATTTTGTCTGACTAAATCTAGGGATGTACTACTGAATAGCGACCAACACCCTTTTTTATAAAACCAGGTTTATTTATTATTTTTTTTTTCAACGCGTACTGCATCATTGCACGCATAATAATATTTTTTTTACTCGTAAATTTTATATATAATTTTTTTTTGTATATATTTTTATTATATATTATATTTTACTTGATATTTTATTACTTATTTTTTAAATTGTAAAACTGTATTGCCTTCTGTTTTTCTTTATAAACATAAGAGATATATTTTTATTTTATTATTTTTTTTTTCATATTACTAATTTATTTATTCCAAAATTTAAAATCAATCAAGCTTTATTTTTTTTTGATAAATTTAATTATTTTTTTTATGATTAAAATAATGTTTTACTTTTCATGAAACTTTAAAAATTATATTATAAGTTTTAAGATATATACTGATGTTTATATTTATTTTTTATTCATTGAGATATTTTTTCTTATAATATTCAAGTTTTGATGATGAAGCTTTTGATGTTTTCATTATTTATTATTTTTTTTTTTTTCAAGATGTAATTTTTTTATTTATTTTTATTTATTATTTTCAATTTGGTAATATTGCCCAAGGGAGATTATTGCCTAAAGATAGAAAATTATTGGAACAGTCTGGAGTTGACTGACTGTTAATTACTCCATCACAGAAGCTTTTCAATCGAAATTTTTGTCCTCTTCTTTTTCATCTTAATATTTTTCTTATATTTTACTTTATACTTGACTTTTTATATTATCTCAAAATATTATTATTATTATTATTATTTATTTATTTATTTATTATTATATTTCTTTGAGAATTGTTTGAGTCACCAGAATTATTATGACTATAAAAGTCAGATAATTATAATGTACCACAACGTAATAAGGTAATTTAAACGCATGAGTTTTAATACACACAGTGTGCATAATATAGCTTATTTTATATAAAAATAAAGTTTTAAAAATTCTTTTTTTTTTTTAAACTTTTGTTCATATATTGCTGGATGTTCATTATGACCAAAAGCTTTATACACTTTATGAGCCATTACAATAGATTTCTGTGTATATATATAAAGCTGTATTTTATTCTGGTTTATTTTAAATAACTAGAATCAAGTTTCTTGCAAATTTCATTTATGATTTTATCAAAAAAAAATAGTTAAGGTCAATTTGCATTGTAAAATATTTTAGTATTTCATTAATTTTTTATTTAAATTTTTATAAATATATATTTTATTTTAAATAAATTAAATAAATTTATAATTATTTAATTTTTCATAATTGAGAACAAAAAAACAATATATACCTATATTACGTTTTAAAGAATTTTGAAAAAAAAAAAAATAGAGATAAAAATTTGTTTACAAATATTATAAGTTGTTTCAACAAAAATCAAACTTTTTTTATGTACCCAACACCCAAAAATGTCTAATAAAATAATTTTTTTATCACGAATTTGATTATATTTATTTATTAATAAAATATAGGTATATATTAATCGATAGAGATATTTATTTTTCTTTATTTTTTTATGTTTTCATAGCTTTTCAGGTATTTTTTGGGGAAATAAAATGCTGTTAGGAAAACTCATAAAATCCAGCTTATCCATGATAATATAAATGTTGATATGTATGTGTATGTTATGTTGTTAAATCGCATTGGCCTTTTTCTTAACAAAACTCAGAATCTACCCTGAGGCAAATGGTAAAAAAAGTACAAGAAAAAAAGCACAAAAACAGAAAAAAAAAAATAAAAATTATATTAGAGAAGGGTGCTGACAAAGAAGTTTAAAAAATGTGGTTGGTTTTTAGCTCAGTAGATGAGTGATAGTCACAAGATGTGAATACTTATAACTAGCTTATATGCATTAAGATCACACTTACAATAACTTTTATAAAAAAAGTATGAGTTTTATGAAAATTAGTACACATAACACGAATTGAATTTATATAAATGTAATTTTAAAATTTCTAATTTAAAAAAATTATGATGAATATATTTTATAAATTTAAAAAATTTTTAAAACCAACATTTGTATGATTTTTATTTTATAATCTCGACAAAACAATAAAATTTACTGACTAAAAATTATTTCTAGCATGAATTTTATAGAATAATTTAATATAAAAAAAAAAGGGAAAAAATGAATAAAAAAAAAATTAGGTGAACAGAAGTAAAATAATAATTAAAAAAAAAATAAAAAGTTTTAAAAAATGTAAAAATCTCTGACAGCAAGAGATCGTTCGCAGTGAGCTTTGAAATTTTTTTTATGCCTCTACCAGTGTCATAGAGGGTTGATAATAAAAAAAAAAAAAAAAAAAAATAAAGGGATGAGAATATCTCTGTGTCTGACTATGTACATGTTCACATGTGTGTTGGATATTATATATTTCTGGTAAACTAAAAGTGAGAAGACCCTACAGCGTTTCAACAGCACGCTCCAATATTTATTTATTTTTTTTTATTTTATAAAATATTTTTATTCTTTTTTTTCTACCCTTGACTCCGACTATTTTAACACTCACTATGCTCCACCCTTTTCTCGTGAATCTAATAAAAGTTGGTCAGCTTAAAAATGAAAAGAAAAAAAAATAAAAAAAAAAATATATCATGCAAGCAGAGAATCAGCTGACACATATATTCAAGTTGAAAGAGTCATTTTATCTTATTAAAATCAAAATGACTTTAATAAACATCATTTAACCAAGTTTTTCTTCTTTTCATTCTCTTCGATATTTTCAAGTTTTTTACATTTTTTTATTTCTATTTTATAAATGATATAGCTTTGAGATATTGTCAAGACGCAAACACCATAACCATTTTAAAAATGAAATGACAATCTTTTTTTAACAATTTTTTAAAACGATAACTGTATAATACTTTTGTACTTGGTATTTTCATGTGATCTTACATACTTTTATTTTTACTTCATGAGATTTTTTATGGTTATAGAAAAATACAATGAAAAAATATATTAATACTTTGTTTTTTTTTTTTATCATTATTTTTTAGATTTAATAAATAATTTTATTATTATTTTATTTATAACTGTTAATTTAAAAATGAATAAATGTAAATTAATATATTTTTAGATAAATTTTTAACTTTAATATTTGATATGTTATTAGAAAATCTTTGTGAATTTTTTATTATAATATTGATTTGGATGAGGGTCAACTGACTTAGTTTACATTTAATACGATACCATTTTATTTATTTATTTTTTTTCATCTTATTTTATTTTTTTTTTCTGTGTGAGGGTAAAAAGCTATTTGATTTTATCAAATAGTATATATATACATAAACCAATTCCATTTCGTATCTAATAAAAAATATTGCAGTAAAAGATTTCAGCTGATTCAATTTGACTAAATCAAAAAAAATATATATGGAATAATTTGAAATCAATACAATTGATTAATAAAAATAAAAATTTATAAATTAATATTAAAATAAATTTATCAATCAATTTTAAAATTTATATATATTTTTTTAAATACCAGTATATTTTAAATAACTCAAATAAAATTATTTAAAATTTTAATTTAAAATATGTATTAAAAATTTTATGTATTTTTTTAATGTAATATTTGTTTTTACCACGAAGATATATTAAAATGCTATAATTATTTTTTATTTATTAAAATAATTTTTTATTTATTATTCAAATATTGATGAGAAATAATGAGAGAACGTTTGATGTTTTTAGTATTTTTTTTTTTTTCCAAGCTGTACTTTTTTTTTTTTTTTTATATAAAATTATTACTTTATTTAAAAAATTCAAGTATCAATTTACAACAACGTATTTAATATAATATACAGAATTTAAAATAATAAAAAAAAAATGTATAAATATATATTTTTTTTTTTTATTTTGAATTTTTAAATCGTTTGTACTTGCAAAATCACGTTTTTGATATACAAAGAAGTCCTTTTCATTGAATAAAATTTATGCGCAAACTTAGCATCAACGACTTCAAACTGCTGAGCTTGAAAACCCTCTCATTCTCAATATTTTACCCTTACATCTTTTTCATCCTCCAAGGATGACTGCTTGAACGCGCGCGCTCAGCCACTAAATTCATCCAGCAAATGTCGAATTTTTTCTGTAAACATCGTACAACCTCTTCTTGAATTTTCAAATTCCACTCAACGAATCTTCTACCTTTATCTCATGAATTCATTTTTTTTTTTTTTTATTATTTCTTTTTATTTTCAACTACATCCTCACCCTCGTAACAGTGTCAATACCCTGTTTTTTTTATATTTTTTTTTTCCCTCAAATATATCCAACCCTTATTTGGGTCAATGAATATACAGTACAATCGACAAAATATTCATCAAAATAATTTAGTTATTTTAATAAATTTGAATTTAAAATATTATTTTATAAAAAAATTTTCATATTTTAACATAGTTTTTTTTCTTAAATAACAATAATTTTATATTGTTTTATTATTTATGAATTGAATTGTTTGAATATATATATATTTTTTTTTATGATGTCAGTCAATTTGAACTTTAATTTTTTTCTATTTTCAATTTTTATTGCAAATTTTTTTTTATGACAATGCATTTGAGTTTTATTTTTTTGCTTTTTATATTTTTTTAAAAAAATATATGACAAAGTCCTGAAAAGATGAGTGGGAGGTTACCACCTATGTATGCTTATGTAAAAAGAGGGTGGGTGAGTGAGGCTACTGTTCCACCCGATAAAAGACCAGGACGATAAAGACGAGCTTTTATTTAGCCGTCGTATTTATTTTATCGTCAGTGTGCTGAAATACAGTGTATACGATTTTACCTTTCTCACAAATTCTATTTTTTTTTTTTTATTTATTTTTTTATTATTCTCTTTAAGCGTCATATACAATTGAAATTGTCGAGGTAATATTTGACATTATATTGTCCACTTGAAGAAAATTAAATGGAAAATATCATTTGTTTACATGAAAAACAAAAAAAGAAAAAGTAAAATTTCTTTTATCATTTAGTATTTTCATGGTTCAACAAAGATTGAAAGAAATATTGATAGAATGTATAAAAATATATTGATCAAAAAATATAAATGTAAAAATATGCATATCTGTTTGATAATAAAAAAAAAAATTTAAATTAATAATAATATTCAAAAGTTTTTTTATATCGATATATTTATTATAAAATTTATTGATATATAAAATATTTATATGTAATTTTTTTTTAAATTATATGAAATATAAATTTGAATTTTAAATAAAAAGTTTAAATATATTTTTATTTTTAATGCCAAAATGTAAATTGAATATTTTTATAAATTATTTGAATTTATTATTGATGATATTATTAATTTTTAGAAAAACAAATTTAGTAAGAAAAAAAATAGTTAAAGTATTGGGTCATTTGTGAGATAATAATTTTATTTTTTTCAAGAAATTAAAAGCAAAGAAGAATTGTATTAAAAATTAACTAGAAAATTGAATAAATAATTTTCAATAATTTAAAAAATCCATGGAATTATGTTAATAAAAAAATATTTGTATAAAAAATTATTGGTATTTTATATTTAAATTTATAATAATTGTATTAATTATATATTTTGATTTAATAATAATAAATAATGATAAAATATGATCAAAATAAATCAAATTTATAAAACGAAAATTAACAATGTTTCATATAGATACATAATATTTTAACTCAAGCTTTCGCTTGTTTATATATCACAATAATTAACGATACACACATGGTAGAATGCACAATCGTAACAGCAATTATTTCGTGGCTTATTGATCAGTTGATCACAATGTCTCGTCGGGGGATTAATTGAGGACTAACTATACCCCATGACATTATATACATCTCTTGTTTTAAAATAACTATTAAATTATTTTTAAATTATCGCAAAAAAAATTTAAATGTTAAAATTTAGTATTAAAATAATAATTTATAAAATTAAATTAAAATTGTGATTAATAAATATAATCCTTGAATATTTTAATAAAAAATCAATAATATTTTAATATTTATGAAAAAAAAAAGAAAAGAATTTAAAAAATTGTAATATTGATTGAAAAAATATACAATGATTTTATTATTTCAATTTACATTCAGGCATCAGCCAATTTTTTTATTTTTATATCTTTCTGTGGTTCTGATCGTTTTACTTTTTTTTTTTTTTTGGCGCGAGTGGCAGTTTGAATGGGATGAAATTTCAATACATATGTATAGAGATACAAATGACAAAATTGTATGTGGTAAATTTTGGATGTGAGATTGTGGTTTGCGCATCTGCAGCAGTTGAAATCCTTACGACTCAATGTTCAACCGTTTTCCATTTTCACAGTAAGAATGTATGAACTTGTCCACTAGTTTGGAGGTCAGAGTTTGCATGAATGTTCAAGAAAATTCAAAATAATTACAAATAATTTATTTAATGCTTGGAAACAACGTCTTTCATTGTTGTTCACTTAATTTAATCATAATCTTAAAATATTTTGACTTAGAAAAATTTATTTCAACTAAAATGTCTTATTTTTACAAAGATGACTCTAAGTCGGAGGTAAAAGTTATCTTCAAAGTCCAATAAAATTTCAAAATGGATAGAAATAATTTATTTTATGTTCCAAAACGACGTCTTCCATTGTTGTGAATACAATTCAATCATAATCTCATAATATTTTGACTTAGAAAAATTTATTTTAACGAAAATGTCTTATTTCTCAAAAGATGACCCTAAGTCGGAGGCAAAAGTTTGCTTCAAAGTCCAATAAAATTTCAAAATGAATAGAAATAATTTATTTTATGCTCCAAAACAACGTCTTCCATTGTTGTTAACACATTTCAATCATAATCTCATAATATTTTGACTTAGAAAAATTTATTTTAACGGAAATGTCATATTTTCACAGAGATGTCTCTAAGTCGGAGGTAAAAGTTTGCTTCAAAGTCCAATAAAATTTCGAAATTAATAGGAATCATTTATTTAATGATTGTAAACAACATCTTACATTGTTGTTAACCCGATTCGAACATAATCTGATGAAATATTTACGCAGAAAAATTTATTTTGACCAAAATGCCTTATTTTCGCAAAGATGACTCTAAGTCGGAGGTAAAAGTTATCTTCAAAGTCCAATAAAACTTCAAAGTGACTAGAAATTATTTATTTAATGATTGTAAACAACGTCTTACATTGTTGTTAACTCAATTCAATCATAATCGGTTCAAATATTTATCCAGAAAAATTTATTCGAACGAAAATGTCATATTTTCACAGAGATGTCTCTAAGTCGGAAGCAAAATTTATCTTTAAAGTCCAATAAAATTTCAAAATGAATAGAAATAATTTATATTATGCTTTAAAACAACGTCTTTTATCGTTGTTAACACATTTCAATCATAATCTTATAATATTTTGACTTAGAAAAATTTATTTCAACAGAAATGTCTTATTTTCACAGAGATGGCTCTAAGTCGGAGGTAAAAGTTATCTTCAAAAACCAATAAAATTTCAAAGTGACTAGAAATTATTTATTTAATGATTGTAAACAACGTCTTACATTGTTGTTAACACAATTCGATCATAATCTCATAGTATTTTGACTTAGAAAAATTTATTTTAACCTGAATGTCTTATTTTTTAAAAGATGACCCTAAGTCGGAGGCAAAAGTTATCTTTAAAGTCCAATAAAATTTTAAAAGTCATAGATATTATTCATTTAATGATTGTAAACAACGTCTTACATTGTTGTTAACACAATTCAATCATAATCCCATAAAATCATAACGTAGAAAAATTTTTTTTGACCGAAATGCCCCATTTTCACAAACATGACTCTAAGTCAGAGGTAAAACTTGGCGTCAAAGTCCAATAAAATTTCAAAATGAATAGAAATAATTTATTTTATGCTCCAAAACAACGTCTTCCATTGTTGTTAACTCATTTCAATCATAATCTCATAATATTTTAACTTAGAAAAATTTATTTCAACCTAAATGTCTTATTTTTCAAAAGATGACCCTAAGTCGGAGGCAAAATTTATCTTTAAAGTCCAATAAAATTTCGAAATTAATAGGAATCATTTATTTAATGATTGTAAACAACGTCTTACATTGTTGTTAAGCCGATTCGATCATAATTTGATAAAATATTTACCCAGAAAAATTTATTTTGACCGAAATGCCCCATTTTCACAAAGATGACTCTAAGTCGGAAGCAAAATTTATCTTTAAAGTCCAATAAAATTTTAAAATTGATAAATATTATTTCTTTAATAATCGTAAACAACGTCTTATATTGTTGTCAACTCAATTCAGTTACAATCTCATGAAATCATAACGTAGAAAAATTTTTTTTGCCCGAAATGCCCCATTTTTACAAAGATGACTCTAAGTCGGAGGTAAAACTTGGCGTCAAAGTCCAATAAAATTTTAAAATGAATAGAAATAATTTATTTTATGCTCCAAAACAACGTCTTACATTGTTGTTCACACAATTCAATCATAATCTCATAGTATTTTGACTTAGAAAAATTTATTTCAACCAAAATGTCTTATTTTTCAAAAGATGACCCTAAGTCGGAGGCAAAAGTTATCTTCCAAGTCCAATAAAATTTCAAAATTGATAGATATTATTTATTTAATGATTGTAAACAACGTCTTACATTGTTGTTAACACAATTCAATCATTATCTCATAGTATTTTGACTTAGAAAAATTTATTTCGACCAAAATGTCATATTTTCACAGAGATGTCTCTAAGTCGGAGGTAAAAGTTTGCTTCAAAGTCCAATAAAATTTCAAAATTGATAGATATTATTTATTTAATGATCGTAAACAACGTCTTACATTGTTGTCAACTCAATTCAGTTACAATCTCATAAAATCATAACGTAGAAAATTTTTTTTGACCGAAATGCCCCATTTTTACAAAGATGACTCTAAGTCGGAGGTAAAACTTGGTGCCAAAGTCCAATAAAATTTTAAAATGAATAGAAATAATTTATTTTATGCTCCAAAACAACGTCTTACATTGTTGTTCACACAATTCAATCATAATCTCATAGTATTTTGACTTAGAAAAATTTATTTCAACCAAAATGTCTTATTTTTCAAAAGATGACCCTAAGTCGGAGGCAAAAGTTATCTTGCAAGTCCAATAAAATTTCAAAATTGATAGATATTATTCATTTAATGATTGTAAACAACGTCTTACATTGTTGTTAACACAATTCAATCATAATCTCATAGTATTTTGACTTAGAAAAATTTATTTCGACCAAAATGTCATATTTTCACAGAGATGTCTCTAAGTCGGAGGTAAAAGTTTGCTTCAAAGTCCAATAAAATTTCAAAATTGATAGATATTATTTATTTAATGATCGTAAACAACGTCTTACATTGTTGTCAACTCAATTCAGTTACAATCTCATAAAATCATAACGTAGAAAAATTTTTTTTGACCGAAATGCCCCATTTTCACAAAGATGACTCTAAGTCGGAGGTAAAACTTGGCGTCAAAGTCCAATAAAATTTCAAAATTGATAGATATTATTCATTTAATGATCGTAAGCAACGTCTTACATTGTTGTCAACTCAATTCAGTTACAATCTCATGAAATCATAACGTAGAAAAATTTTTTTTGACCGAAATGCCCCATTTTCACAAAAATGACTCTAAGTCGGAGGTAAAACTTGGCGTCAAAGTCCAATAAAATTTTAAAATGAATAGAAATAATTTATTTTATGCTCTAAAACAACCTATAATCATAATCTGATGTAATTTTGACTTAGAAAAATTTATACAATGCCTGAAATTATTGTTTTTCAGTGTCGTTTACTCAGTCTATGTGTGCTAAATTATCATCGTTATTGCACATACATTGGAAATGAGATTTTATCCCAGGTAAAACATGTAAAAGAAATTAGAAAACTGCTTTTCTAGTTACTTGGAAAAAATAGGGGGTTTTTAAAAAGTGAGATAAAGATAAAAATTTTATATGAGAAAGAGAGATTTATATATAGATAAAGTTAAAAATAAAATAAGCAAGGTAAGGTTGAATTTGTTGAGCATGCGTATTATAAAAATTGGTTTATTGTTTATAAGTGGGGATGAAAATCGGTTTGAGGGTATGAACAAGGGTGACACCCTGCAGTCTGATGCGGGACTCTCAAGTCCGCAGTAAGCATCAAATCCGGTGATGCTTAAATTTTTATATCAAAATAAATATCATTTCGAGTTTAATAAAATATATTTTTTCAAATAATATTTTATTTATTTATCATCAAAAAATAATCCAGTATCAAACAATAAAATCAAGTAAATAATATTATTTAACTTTAAATTTCTATTTTATTTATTTAATAAATAAAAATTATAGATTTGTATTTGATGAATTGTATTTTTTGAATTATTATTTATTAAATTAAATTAAAAAAAAATATAATAATAAAGATTCAGATATAAGTGGGTGTGTTGATAATAATTGATGAGGGTTAATTTTATTTAAAAGTAGCTATACAATATATTATATGAAAAAGTAAAAAAATAAAAATATAAAAATTAATAATAAAGATAAAAAAGATAAGTGAGGTAAAAACTTTTTTAAAAGATCTAATTATTGATTGTCTGATTAACACATACTTTATCCAGTTTGAGTTTAAGAGGGTGGCGAGATGAGATAGGAGAGTGCTCCTGCGCTAGTCAGACTTTTCGCGAGTGCTTTTTATCACTTTATCGGCAACAGACCCAAACAAGATAAAAAAAAAATGAAAAAAAAAAAACTGGAAAAACTGTAAAAAACTACAGAGTAGAAAATCCATGCTGTTTACTGCTGAACGGTAAGTTAATTAGTTGTAACATTATTTCAAACTAAATATTTAAATTGATATATAAAATAAAAAATTAAATTTGTAAATATAAAAGCTCAAATAATAGTATCACTTTTTAGTATTTAGTTGAGCAAAATTAACATTATAATTTAATTAGATTTAATAGTTTTTTATATATTTTAAATTAATTGCAAAATAGTTGCAATTTCTACATGTTAGACAATTCAGTTTGATTATATTGATGACGTAAAAGTCTATTGTCAATAATCCTATTAACCGGTACAATAAAAGTATCAGCTTGTTTTTCATTTGAAAAACATGATATTCCACTAAAACAAACATTCAAAATAATAAAAATAAAATGAATATAAAAATAAAAAAATTAAAAAAACAACAACATTTAGTTAAATAAAAAAAAGTATAATAGCTAAATTAAATTAAATTTGGTGGTGACAAATTGGAATATAATAGGAAAAGAAAGCACTTCAATTACCATTATTTTTCTAGAAACGAAAACAAGATCTTGCAAAAAAAAAAAAAAAAAATAATAAAAAAACAAAACTAAGAAAGAAAAATGAAAGAAAAAAAAAAGCTTCAAAAAGAATAGTTTTGTCACATCGTTAATTTTCTTTTCCATTTTTTTTCTTATATTCCCTTTCAGTCGCCTAGTTTTATTTTTTCTTCTTATAGCCACTATTTTGCAGAATCAAACTTTCTTTTGGTTGAAAAAAAAAAAAAAGTGTGGAAAGGGTTTTAGCCCGCGATATCCATGAAAATCCAGTTTGCAAGTAGACAGTGTGGCTCAAGTACCACTATACTGTCTGTTCGTATATACAAAAGTGAAGTTTAGAAGACAAAAAAAAAATATATATAACAGTGAAAGTTGTGGTAAAAATAACACTCTTTTTTTTTTTTCTTCACGGTTTTTATAAACGTAAAGTCAAAAACTTGAAACAAAATTAAACAGTAGAAAAATAAATAACAAATAAGCAAAATAAATTAGAAAAATATCCATCGAGATAGAAACATAAAAAAATAAAAAATGATGAAACAAGTTAAAAAAAGATTAGCAAATAATAATAATAAAAAAGAAAATATATATTTAAATTGTTGTGCATGAATGCTTGTATTCATTGTTATTTAATTGTAAAAAAAAGGAAAAAAATGACAGATAAAAGAGTTGATGATGAGACAAAAGTGAGATAGATAAAAATTACATGACAAAGAACAAAAAGGAAAAGCTATTACTCCTAGCAATTATGACACCCTTTGAACTCTCTCAATGGCACTTTTCTCGGCCATTCGTGTTAAATTTTAAATACATGTATACACCTGTGTTCATTCATTATAAATTTATCTCTCTCATTCACATATATATATATATATTTTTTTATTTTGTATATATCTTTGTCTAACACTGTGTCACCCTTTGAAAGGGTTGACTCAATCGTGTGACACACAACTCAACCATATAATCATATTTGCATTTTGTATCATCGACTGGTCAATTTTATCTCTCTCACTATGAATTTATTATATGTATAAAAATGTAATAATTATTCCAATGAATATTACCTTGTAAAATCATCAAAATATATTGTTATAAATTTTATCTTTTGTAATAAATTTTTTTAATATGTAAATATAATGAAAATATAATTTGTATCAAACATACAATTAATAATTTAAATATTTAAAATTAATAAATTAATAATAGTCAATTAATAGTCGTAAATCTTTTTCAATTAAAAATAAAAAAATTAAAATTTCATTTTAATATTCACCCTTGAGTTATTATCACTGGATCAATTATTTTTTTTGGCTATATGCATATTCGTTATTGCAAGTGGGGTGTGTCAAGTGGTTTCAAAACTTTTATTCCCTCAACTAATTATCCATTAAAAAAATAAAAAATAAAAAAAAAGTAATTAAATTACAAAAAAAAAAAAAAAAAAAAAAATTATTATAAAATATTGAAAATTTGAAAAAATATTGTTTTATTTTTTTTTTTATTTGAAATAATAAGTGTAAATATAAATTTGATATTTTTTTTTAAAATTGTTATTTGAATTTTAAATAAAGAATTGATGTATAGATTTTTATATAAAAATTGGAAATATGATGATGATGATACTTGAGATTATTTTCATTTTAAATTGAAGAAAAATTATATATTTTTTATAGTAAAAAAATTGGTTTTGTAAATATGTCAAAGTTTAATTTTATATAATTTATATTTTTTTACTTTTTTAATATAAATATTTAATATTTGTTTACGCATGCGTTTGTAATTTGCGATCACAGTTTAAATTTCATTTTAAGATTGACGTTGCAAATTTTCAACAAGGATAGTATGAGTTTAAAATTGAGGGAGCAGGACATACAGGGTGAATAAAGAGAGTTGAATCGAGTCACTCGAATAGATAAGAGGGTTTTTTAAAGAGAGAAAAAAAAAAAAGAGAGAAGAAGGGATAAATTAGAAAGGGTCGTTGCTTGGTGGAAACTACTGTGTAGAAACAAAAATTCAACCAGACGTACTTTACTATCATTCAACTAAATTTTCAGGGATTAAAGGACATAAACATATTCACAGTATCTAATTTATATTCAAATAAAATTGTTTGAAAAAAAAAAAAAGTTACTTTATTACTATTATTTTGAATTTAATAAAATAAATTTCATATTTTTTAAATTAATATTTTAATATGTAATTTAATTATTAATAGCAAGTTAAGTATGTACAACAAAGTACCCATTAATATATTGAAAATTTAGCTGGTTATTAAAAAAAAGATTAACTTTATTTTAATAATTAAATATATTTATTATATATTTTCTTTACTCGTTTTAAACTTTAATATATTTAACAAAATAATTTACATTATATTTCTGTCATTAAATATATTTGATAAAAAAATATTTGTAGGATAAATATAGAAGCAGCTTGAACTACAGTTAAAGTAGACTCATATTTAATTGCACTTTTGGGTGGTAAGATGGGCCAAGTTGGATGACAATATATTCAATACTCAAAGACACACACAAAATATATATATAGATAATAATACATATGACTATGTTGAGAGAAATATAAAGTTTAAGAGAAACTCTGTATATCTACAATAGTATTTTACATTTATTTGCATAAATACTATTTGAAAGCTGCAATATGACCCTATTGTCGGTCTATACGTTGACTATAACTACTGAAATTTTCATTTTAACCACACTATTCCACTTAAAGTTTATATATATATTCTATTTTATATTTAATTTTAAACTAAATACAACAATTTTAATTTACATATATATATTATTTTGTCATGTATACTTTGTCAAGTGTTTTAAGAGTCAAACAAATTTTATAATTGTTTAAATAATTTCTATGATGTTGATTGTTATATTGTATCATTCAACTTTTTGACCTCATTCAGTTAATTTATTTTTTATATTATACAAACAAAAACAATTTATTCTTTTTATTATTTAATTTAAGTATTGAGAGTTGTTGAATTAATTGATATATGACTTGAGTAAAAATAGTAAAAAAAAGAAGATAAAATTAAAATGTAATTTCAACACTTTTCATTTGTAAAACTTCATAATCCTGCTCGAGTCAGCTTCATTATTACTTGGTATAAGTAAGTAAAAAAAAAAAAATTTTAAAATGAATGAGGCAGTTTTTAGTTGTAATACAGTGTCTAGTCTTTATTTAACAAAAAAAAAATTATATTTATGTGTTTTTATATAAAAGTTTTTACTACTATTAGCTGTAACTATTTGCAAGAATCTATCGTGTGTATTTTCAACCCTTTTTGAATACTAAAGCTCATATTTGAGTGTCAAGTGTTCATTTTATTTGCATATTTTAATCTTTAATATATAAAAAACTAAAAAGTAAAAAGTAAAAAAGCACAAGAGAGTTAAACTTTGTGTGTTGTCATTTTATTTTTTTAAATTTACTTTTGTTATGAATTATTTTTAAATACTTTATTTATAATTTAGTATTTTTTTTTGTTTGAAAAAAAAAAAAAAAAAACAATAAAATTAGAATTATATTTGAAATAAAAAAAAAATTAAAACAAATTTACTGGAAAATTTAGAATCAAAAGCTTTATACTTTATCTTCATTAAAGTTGGATTAACCAGATATATTTTATTTTTTTCTTTTTAACTTTGTTATAAATTATTTATGTTTATTATTTTTTAATAAAAATAAAATAAAAAATTAATATATAAGATTTTTTTCAAGATTTTTGTTTAATTATTTAATAGTTTCTTTATTTTTTTTAAGAAATTTATTGTTTAAATGACAATTTAATTTCAAAATAAAAATGACAAGTGATTTTATATGAGTGAGTATATATTATATATTGTTGTTATTATTTGTTATAAATTGTTGCATTGAGACTCGTTGGTTGAAGGATTGAGGGTCGTTCAATAGTACAGGGATTTACCGTTGATACAGGAATCAACCCTCTGTGCACATTAATTGCTAACGTATATCACAAAGTGACTAGACCGCCAAAGTACCGGTAGAACATAATTTACAGAAATAATGTTTGGCTTCCGTTCGTGACACGGTGACCAAACGTTTCTGGACCCTTTAATAAATCCTATATAAATTTTTTGTCTTTATCAAATTTAACTTAGTTCCACTTTTGTATATTATCATTTGCAATTATTTTTTTTTTATTTTTCTATTTATTTTTTGTCTTGTTGTCTTGAGCCTCATAATCTTAAAAATAATCCTACTTTTATTTTTGGTTTTTTTTTTCAGAATCAACCTTTTTTACTTCATCTCGTAAAAAATAAATTAAATTTGAATTGAATAGGGAAAAAAAAATAATTAGAAACAATGTCATTTAGATTTCATCTAACAAAAATAAGGTCATGAAGTAATTTTACTTTGAATTTATTTATTTTTTTTTTGTTTATTGTTTTTAAAAATTCTTTTTTAAGCTAAATTAAAAATATTTTTCTTTTTTTTATTTATTAAAAAACTATATATGTAAATTTAATATTTCATTATAATTATTTTTATAATAATATACAAAAGAATTTTTTATATCCCTCGTATAATTATTTTGTTGGTCGTGATATTTTTTATTTTGTCATTTTAATTATTTACGTTTAATCATTTGGTTTTTATTCAGTGACCAGCAATTTTCTTTTTTATGATTTTTTTTTTTTTAATATATAATGAATTGTCATCTTTTATTTTTATAGTCAATAATTTTCTCTCAATCTACACATACTCAAGCAAAAAATTATATATATACTAAAAATTCACAGATTGTAAACTCAACTCACACTTTATTTTTATTTTTTTATTTTAATCCATCTATATATGGTAGTTATTTAATTTTTTTTTTAAATTGTTTTTTCATTATTTTCAGTCTCGTTTTGTTATTTATTTATTTCCATCACACTGAATAGAACGAAAAAATTTTACTAGCATCCGTTGAAATTGCGGTAAAAGCAGTATGAGAATTGGTTAAAATGAACACAAAGAGGATGGTCAAGGTGATTGTATATATTCATGTGGATTTTAAAGGATCGAGTATACCATCGACAAAACATTTTCCATTTATATATAAAGTTCAATATCACATAGTAAAAAAAAAACAAAAAAAAAAAAGAATTTTACATTTTATATTTTTTTACATTCTATTTTATAACTTGATACTTAATTTTTTTTTTTCAAACTTTTCTCAATCGAAATGTCATTTTAATTTGTAATAAAAAAAAAATTTTTTTCTACAATCAGCAAATAAAATTTATACTAGTAAAATTGTTCATCAGACCCCCTTGGATACTTGAAAATTTTTATATCTCTTACTCATTAACTAAATTGTTAAAAATAAAAATAAAAAAAAAATCATGATAATGATGATATAAAAAATTCAAGACTTTTTGATGGACATTTTAGTTGAATATATATATTAATGTTATAAAGTCGATAAGGGTTTTTATTCATTTTATTCCTTCTTTTAACAAAACAGGCTTGTTGATGAAAATGAGGAAAATTTCATCTCTTATACCAAAAAGTTTTGACATATTGTTTGCTAAAAGAGAGATAGACTATTAAATGAGTGTGAAACAAGTTGATATCAAATTAAAATTTACAATGTGACTTTCAAATTATTCAAGTATCGTAGCAAACATATTAAAAGTGATGAATAAAAAAAAGTAAAATAAAAATTTAAATTAAATTCTAAATTATCTACTGGCCTTATTTTTATTTTAAACTTTATTGTTTTTCTATTTATAACAATGACATACTGTTGGTTAAAATATAAAAAATAATAAAAAATAATATAATACATATATAAAAATACAAAATAATGGAAAAACCAGTATGAAAGAATAAAATAAAAGATGAGAATTTTTGAGTGACGTACAGTTGGACAGACGACAGATTACAACGCGACGGCTAATGTTATTAAAAACCAGGCGGCAAATGAAAATCCTGGTGTTCGTTCATCCGTATGTCGTCGAAGCTAAAAAAGGGTTGTAATATAAAAAATAAAAAAAAAAAAAGAGCTAAAACCATACGCACACGTAAAATGAGAAAAAAAAAAAAATTCTATATTTTTTTTTTTAACAATTTTAAAATGTCGGTTTTTTATAAAAAATTAATAAAAAAAAAAATAATCAAATAAATTTATTATCAAAAAATAATTTATTGTTTAAAATAAGACAAAATTTTAGTCATTTACAATTACATGAGTAATTAAACTTGTATTATGTGGTTGTTTTTTTTATAGCTATTTTTTTAAAATATATTTTATTTTCAAGGATTAACACTGGGTCTATAGGACCAATTAAAACAACGGGTTAGCCTTTTATATATCATTGTGAGCTTTCATATAGAATAATGAATTAAGCTTCTAGTGAAACCTCTGGTCACCACACTGAGAACAATTAAACTTGCGTCATGCATTATTCTACAATTTTTAATTATTTAACTGTATATATATTTTTTTTTATTTTTTATTTAGGTTACACGTTGAAAAGCGTTAATTCGTGCCACCTGTGTTAACCAATGACAATTTGTTAGCTTGAGTAATTAACCTCTGTGTGTCAAATTTTTCAATTCCCCTTTTATATTGTATATATAATTCATTTGAAGGCATTAAAAATACACTAGTCTCATGAATCGTTGAATAGTGTCACGACAAAATGGACAGATGACCTGATGTTTAATTATTCTCTCGGGTATATTTTTATATTTTTTTTAGTAATCAACAAGTTTTTTTTAATTATTTGATGATAAAATATGTACAAATAATATATTAGTTAATTAAAAGTATTAATTTTTTGTTTTATAAATAATTCAAGGTAATTATTTAATCAAATTTTTATGGAAAAAAAAAAAAAAATTGTTTTAGAATTTTTTTATATCTTTTTTTTTTTTTTATAAATATATATGTTAATTTTAGTATAACGTTAGTCATTTTAGTTATATGTGTACTTAAGATATGCTATATTTATATAGATCTTATACTTTAGAAAATTTCAAGAGTAATGTATAAGTTTTGTAAGATAAAAAGAGATTGAAATGAAAAGACAAGAAGGTCACTGATAATCCAACAGCTCAGCTTTTGAGTTGAAATCTCTTCACTGAATTTTCTTACAAAATTTCTCTCTCAGTTCAGTAATATGTACTTTTTATTTTTTTTTTCCAACAAAAATTTATTTTTATTATATTCATTCTCCTCATCATTATCTAGTCTTCTTCATATACATTTTCTTCATAACTTGAGTTATACAAGTTGACAACAAAACTATATGATGAAACATAGATTCGTTGATTCTTTAATACAGAAAAGATCAACTCTAACATCAAGACAGACATGTCTACTGAGTAATACTAAAATATTTTTGATTAAAAATATCAAAATTATTTAAATGTTAACTCTTATTTTTCTCAAATTGTTAAAAATTAAAAATTTTTTTTTTTTCACTCATTAAAATGACATTTCAATTATATTTTTAATTAAATTATTTTAATTTATATTTAAAATTTTTTATAACAAGCTCATTAAAATAATATGAAAATAAAATTTTAAACGATTGACAAGTTTTTTTTTTGTTTTTTAAAACCTACATTTTAGATAAAAATTATTAATTAATTTATATATTTTTAAAATAATAATGAAATAAAAAAATTTAAAAAAAAATTTTAATAAATAAATTCAAAGAAATTCTGTTAAAAGCATTCATCATTCCCACGAGTGTACTTAAAAATGCAAACAAGTTCTTCATTCTAAGAACATTGAGCACCAAAGCTATAAAGTAACAATAAAAAAAAAAAAAAAGCAAAAAAAAAAAATAATTAAAAAATTAAATATTATGTAATCCCTGTAGACAAAGTAACTTTTCTATTTTTAAAATTATTTTCCATTTTTTTAATTTCATCTGCATTTATATATATATTCTTAATTAAAACAGTCAATATAATTAAACTAAGAATTAACAATAAACTACTCCCATGATAATGATTATTATAAAAAATAAAATGCAATATTCAAAAATTGTCATTTGAATTTCAAGATGAATTGTTTAATCTTAATTATAAATTTAAATATATAAGACATTATTTTAAAATAAACTTGACCTCAAAACTTTTGATTATACTGTCAAGTACATTATCTTGAAAATAATTAAAAATGATCTATTATATCAAAATAAATATAATAATGTTTAGAAGCTGGTAATGTGTTAATCCATAAAGGAGTTTATATATTTTGAAAGTATACATAATAATCCAATTTAATATATACTGAGTTAAGTTGATCTTCTAAGCAATCTAATAATAATGTCCAGTAATATAAACCATGCTTGTTATGGCATTGTCTATATATATGTGTACATCATCAACAATTTTGACATATATGGAAAATAGAGTATATCCTTGGAGAATATATGTATACATATACTTTGAATAATATTATACAAGAGCACAGAATGCTTTTCTGGTCTCCAAATAGCCTTAATTCAAATCCCCTGAAACCCTCAAACCCTTATCATTATATTTTGTAAATTTAGCCAATCCTCATGGTTAATGGGAATGTTTTAAGCTCAACTATTCACTTCCTTAATGGCACGTGCCATAATAACACAAATAATTTTCATCATCATCATCATCATCATCATCACACTTGTGTACATGATTTCACATAATATATTATCGAATAAAATAAAATTCATTCAAGAATAATTTAATTCATATATTTTTGGCTAGCAACGAATAAGTGTAATTTTTTAAAAATAATTTCATCAAAATAGTAAAAAATCATTTGATGAGATTGGTGTATATGTGTATGATAAATTTTAATATATATTGTTTGTATATAATTGTGCTTTTGTTGTTGTATTTTCATCTCAGGAATCTACGGTTCGATGCACGGTCAGAGACCACTTTAGCTTCACTGTACCATAGATATCTATGTTGCTATGTATTTTCTGTCAAGGGGGAAATGAAATATACCCCAGAGTCTCGTGAACCCAACAAAATCCTGACGTTTGACCGGACATACAAGTATACAGAATCAAATGAAAGATAGAAATAGAAATAGAAATATATATAGATAAAACAATGAGAAAGATGTTTAGAGGTAAATTGGAAAATATTTTGTGTTTTCTCTCTTGACTACTATGATGTTTGTCTCAAGTTAGCTTGACTGAACACTTGTAATTATTTTAATACTGTATTTATAATTATTTCTTTAATTTCAAATAAAATAATTGTTAAAATATTTCAAGCTTTGATTTATATAACAAAATAAATTTTATATAACCTTCAAATGTTGATTTATTGATATAGGTATATTTTTTTAGAGATAGTATTCAATTTATTTTAGTTGAATATATATTCTTTTTTTTTTTTTTTTTGATGAATTATTTATATCATCTCATCATCACTTATCACTGTCTTCAATTTATGTCAATTTTATTGTTATCTTGTAATTTTTTTTTTCAAGATAAAAATATGGCAAATGATATGAAGATGTTGGTTTGGTTGGTGGTGCTGAGAATAATTCACCTGTCAAATTCTCGATTTTAAAAGATATGAATAGATAAAAAAAAAAATATGATAGAAGGCTGAAAAATGCACAGAAGAAAAGTGATACTCTAGGGATATTGTGATACTGTATACAGGGAAAAGAATATATATTTTTTTCTTCATTCTTGAATGATAAAAAAAATACAAATAGAAAAAAAATGCAAAACAAAGAAGAGACAAATAAAGCCTTGAGTGATGGAACTTTGTTAATGTAAAAATGAGATGGTTGCAGCATTAGGGAAATTGAAATGGTATTCTTTATCTGCTCGAATACCCTAGAAAGATGCGAATATAAAAAATTTTGTAGTATATATATCAAAAAAAAAAAAAACGGAAAAACAACCAAGTAAAATTAAGAGAAAAAGAATTTGAAAGACGACCGCCAATCTTGGCATCGTATTTGCTTTATTCTTTGATTTAATTTTTTCTTTTTTATTATTACTTCAGTTAAGATGTTCATCTTGGGTTTGAGGGGCTTACAATTCATTGCCGGATCTCGACAAAGCTGATTTTATTTTTCTATGAAAACCAAAAAACAATGACTAAATATATTTTATAACCAAAAGACAATGAAAATAAATTATTTATAAAATATTTTAAATATAAAATTAATTATAAAAAATAGCTGAATATAAAATGATCCAAAAACTCTATGATTTAAAATAAAAGTTTTGAATAAATTATAATTTATTCATAATAAAAAAAAAAAAAAAACAAATACATTGATGTATAAATTTTGAAAAATAAATAATTTTGAAAATTTAAATTTCTCATTTCCATTTGAAGTAAAATATACTTTGACTATTAAATAATTTCAAAATTTATAAGTTAAATGTAAGCATTGAAAATATATATATATAGTTTTTGAATAAAATTGAAATAAAGTTTGATAATAATAATAACAATAAAAAGTATATATGGCACCTTTTCATTGCCTTAGAAAAGCTGTTAACATTGCCGGACAGAATCACAGAATTGCCTGGATTTGTGGCTTTATATGAAGCTTTCAAGCTCCATAAAATATATATTTATTATAACGAATATTTACAGTCAAAGTGCATGTGTATCGTGATAAATATTTAGTGTATATAAATAAAAAAAAAAAAAAAATTGAAATAAAATTTCAGTATAAAATTTAAATAGAAAAATATAATTACTATTAATTTCAATTTCAAATTAAAATATTTTTCAACAATAATAGGCCAGTTAAATTATTTTACAATGTAAATTATGAATTTACTGTTTAGAATGTATAAAATTTATAAAGGTCATGTGCAACAACACTGTGTATCTGTATATCGGTATTCATGTTGACAGGTTGCTTTTATTGACTGTGAATAAACTGTAGTTGACTGTTGGATATCTCCAGCAATTTCATGTACACATAATATACCCTAAATCCTTGTTTTTCATTTTCTCTTTTCATCAGTATACATACATTTTATACATACACACAAATAATCCAAACAGAGGCTTTTGAAAATTCCAAGTAGACTATATATATACACATAGATGAGAGACACATTTGTGATTGTATAAATGTTAAATCCAGTCCATTTGTATGCCATCCACATCTTTCAACTGACTGTCAGCATATAATATATATGAATTGATTTATATATATGTATATGTATATCAAAACTACTCGTATATTCATACAAATAAATATAAATCAAAATATATCTCTAGTCAAAAAAAAAAAAAAAAGGCTTTTACGGATTTCGGAAGTTTGTTAAATTGATGATTTTTATTTTAAAATTTATTGTCCAAAGTAAAATTAATGATTTGAATTATTTATTACAATACCAATGAAATTTAAATATATTTAAATTCAAATTATTGAGGGTTAAATTAATAAGTGATATATCAATTTGGTGTTTTTTTGTTTTTTTTTTTTTTTTTTAATTATAAAAAAAAGTTTTTTGTATTAGAGGAAAATTTTGTTTCAATTATCAATAAAGTTGAGGGGTTTATTTTGGTGTAATGTACTAAATATAATGTGATAATGTACGCTGATATGCATTGTATTTTGTGCATTAAAATTACGATGTTTCATAAATGAAGTTACCATCATGAAAGTTATATCCTCGTGAAATATATTTTTATTTTATTTTATTTTTTTTGACTGAACAATACACTGGGTGGTGTTAAAAAAAATAGGGGAAAAATTAACCATCCCAAATGGTTGATTTTTATTTGAACGATAATAGGCAAGTGTTAAGTACTGTTGTAAAAAAAAAATTTTTGGTTAATTTAATTATTTGTTTTTAATAAAATATTGCTATTTTGTGTATGAGTTTAAAGGCAAAATTTTTAACAAATGGAACATGTGTTTCGATAATTTTACTGACCTCAACAACATATGTTACATTTTTTTAATTAATTTATAAAATATTTTTAACAAAAAAAATCAGTAAATTGAAATGTCATATTTATAAATTATTTACAAAACAATTTAATAATGTAAAATTTATATATATTTTTTTTAATCTACCTAATGAAAAATATTTTAAATGTTTTAAATTAACCCAAAAAATAACGAATCATCTTGTTAAACTTTTAAACTGATAAAGTAGAAAATGAAATATTATAAAAATAAAAAAAACCACTGAATAAGTATTCAAGAAAGTTAAGTAAATTTAATAGTAGGTAGTTCTTGGATATAAAATAAAGCTACCATAATTTTTGGCCAAGGCTTTTCTCATTTTACATACAATTACAATTTGTATTGGTATGCCTTGGCGCGTTATTTCATCCAAGAACCCTTGGCACGCTTTTCTATGTTATATTCTGTCTCTAGCAGTAGTTTTACAAAAGTTACGATGCAAAATAAAATGTCTTCAACCCTAAAAAAAAAAAAAAAAAAAAAAAAAAAAAAAAAAAAAAAAAAAAAAAAAAAACTCACGGCTAGTCAAGTACATTTTATCATTTTTTTTTTTCTTTCATTTTACCACACCGAGAAAAAGAAAAAGAGAGTTCATTGTACTTTATTGAAATAATAAAAAAAATTTATTCACATTGCGTAACAAGCAAACTTGTTGAAAATAAATAAAATAAAATAAATACATCTACTGTTATTCACAATGAAAATTCAAAAGTAAATAATAAATATATATATAAATTGATAAAGAAAATTGAAGGTACCACAAGAACGTGTCTTGAAAAGATATACATTTTTATTTTTTAAGTTTTCTACAATCTTTAATGAGTTACAGTAGAAAAAAAAAGAGCCTTCGGGTTTAAACATGAAAAACAAAATAAAAATACAAAGGTGAGACAAGGTAATGTGTACTGAAACTGAAAAGGTGAACCAACTGGTTATAGTTAAAAGTCTGACTAAAGATTTCGTGCTACGAATATAAACAATGTGTTTTAATTTGAGATCTGTTGGTCCCCGATGAATGCACAATTGTTATCCCAGGAGTTTTTTTTTTTTTTCATTTTTATTATTCTTTTTAAATTTTCTCATATTTTTATAATTACTTATGCAAAAGCTTTTTTGGTTTTT
Source organism: Lysiphlebus fabarum (assembly GCA_011426435.1). NCBI lineage: Eukaryota > Metazoa > Arthropoda > Insecta > Hymenoptera > Braconidae > Lysiphlebus > Lysiphlebus fabarum. Next base: position 78,627 of record WSYQ01000677.1, read on the forward strand.
ACTATAATTTTTAGCACTCATATTTTTGATAAAAGTATCATAAAAAATTTGGGTTATATTATTAATTTTGTAAATTATATCAATGAAAATTATTGATATAAAAAATAAAATTAAAAAATAATTAAGATATTGAGTCATTAAATTACAATGACTAATTAATTTATTTGAGATAAAGCATTCGAAGCAAATATTTCCTGGCATAGAAGAAGTGTTTTTTTCACTCATTCTATGCTAGGAAGCATTTGTTTCGAAAGCATATTTTTATAATCTATTTAATTTCTAGGAATTAATTATTTCCTAAATTAAGTTGTTTGCTTACTGTCATAATACAACTAACACAGTATAACCAAAGTTAAATTATTATTTATATTAACTTTTTTTTTAATCGAATAATATATATTATTGTATATTTTTATATATTATATATTTAAAAAAATTTTAAATTATTATAATAAGAACAAATTTATTTTGAAATAAGCCTTTTTTTTAGAAATAAAAAATTAATAACTGATACTCGGGGCAAATACATCCTCGCATAGAACAAATGTTTTACACATTTTTTCTATGCCAGGAGGCATTTGCTTCGAGAAACAGTATTTACCTTTTTCAAAACATATTACCTATTTGTCATTTGGTCAGGATTTGAACCTTCAGAAAATTTAAAAACAGAAGTATTACTTGCTCACTTAACCACCAGCTTTCATGATACTATAAAAGTTAGATTATCACTTATTTGTTAATTCAAAAAAAAAATATATAAATTGTATCATCATGCAAAATATATTTTAATTCATTTTCAAAATAAACAAAATAAATTTTTATCAAATTTTCTCGATAATTGAAACAATTGTATTTGTCAAATTTGTAAATATCAAAATATAGATATGGTAATTGTAAATGACTCAAACTGTATTGCCACTTTGTTGCAACAGCTTTGTTGGTTATTTACTTGAATCATATATATATATACAATGATAAAATATAAACAAGTGCCATAGTTATTTTATATATAACTATATGAAGTAATAATACAATCTACACGACTATGAACAAATGCCATAACCATATATGACATTATACTTACAAAGTCAAATCATACAACAAATCGTTTGTATAAATTTGTTTTGTCGACAGTTATACAGCCATTTTGCCAAATTTTATATTTATATGTATGATAAAGTTAAATATAAAAGACAATAAAAAATTTCTATACTATTTTTTATTATATATTTTACAATTTTATTATTTTTATTCATATTAACTGGATTTTTATATATTTTTTTTCAAAAATAAAGTCACGTGTTATTCTGAGGTTATCTTTTTTTTAACTCTTATTTTCTTTACTTGTCTTCTTGAAAAATGCAAAAGAAAAAATAAAAAAAATAAGTAGTAGAATGAAAAAAAATGGGGTTTGATATCTGAACTATGAAATGATGCTTCGACATTATGATCACGTAGACACTGTAGCTTTGGTCTATACTGAACACGTTTACAACATGAACAGGTTGTTCTGCGAGATCTTACAACAAAATGAACAAAAAAAAAAAAAAAAGGAGAAGAGGTCAGGCTTTAGTCAGCCAACAGCATCCACAATTTCTCATACACCCTAACTTTTTGGCAAATCACACAATTGCCTCAAATAATTTTTTTCTCTTTTCCTTTTTTTTTTCTTTTATCCACTTTTTCATATATTTGAAATATTTTTTTGTTTTTTTATGACATAAAATGTCACAACAATTTGTCAATTTTTTAACTCACTTTTATGATTATTATTTTGGCTTTTTTTTTTGTCTTATTTAATATAATATATTTTATTATATTCTATTGGTATTGACATTTTATACAAAAGCTATTATAAATTTCTAATAATTAAAATAATCTTTTGTTTTATAAAATAATAATTTTTTTTTTTATAAAATTGACAGTTTATCAATATATAATTATAAACAAATAGTTATGTGAATGAATAATATATATATAACAATTAAAAAAATTAACAAGATATTTATTCAAAATAATTTTAACAAAGCTTATCGATTGTACAAACAAAGGGTTGTTCATTCTATAGTCACGTGTAAAATTTATAAGTACCATGTGAATGAAAGAGAACATATAAATTGATATATACTTGACAAATAAAATACTGTCCAACTGTTCATTTGCACGTTTGACAAGTGTTTGTTAAATATCTTTTATATATGAATATGTTTTACAAAGATTTACCATCTATATATATATTAACAAAGACAAAAACACATACATGTTAATATTTAATCTAAAATATATATACTGATAAAATTGAGAAACTTTGTAAGCTGTATTTTATAACATGTGTTTTGTTATTATCAAAGTTTGGTTGTCTGTCTATATGTCAAAATTGACACTGTTATTGTCATATGTATTATTGTATGTATTCAAATTATAACGTGTCTATGCATCTTATGTATATTCAGGTAAATAAATGAGATGATAAACAACATTTCAAGTTAAATTCTAGGCACGTGCATTTGAGACGAATCTACCTATTTTTATTACAAAAGATTTAAAAATATATAGATTTAAAAATAATTTATTCTTTGATTCTATTTGTGTAACTTGATAATTTTATTGTAAGCACAAATAAACAAAGATAATTTAATTTAATTGTAATTATTATTTTTATATAACAAAAGATAAATTATAATTATAGAAAAATAAATATATGAAATGAAATATTCAATTTTATTTTTATTGATTCAATAAATTTCAAAGTTATATATATAATTTCAATTCAATATTAATGAACAAAATTTTATATATTAAATTTTAGTATTGTGTTACAAAATATAATTGTTTCAAATATTGAAGCAATATTTGTTGGGTAATATTGATACAAGATATGTTTCTACAATTGTTTGTTCAATTCTATTGAAAATTAAAGATAAATATATTGATAAATTGAAGATAAAATTAAATAAAATAAATAAATAAATTTTAAATATTTATAAAAGTTAGTACATATGAGTGTATAAAAAAAAAAAAAAAAAAAAAAAAATTGAAATTTAGCTTGTTATTAATGCTGCAATGAATAAAAAAAATAAAAATCAAGTAAAAATTTGATTTAAAAATAAAAAGATATTTAAATTGATCACACATTATAAATGACATCAAAATTAAAACAGTCAATTTTAAAAATAAAAAAAAAAAATTAATAGATTATTTAATCATTTTAAATATCTCTTGAAAATTTATACTTGATTTTTAATGAATGATATTCCAAAGTAATTAATGCTTATGCGCAGTCTTGTTTCATTGAAGCAAACACTCTCTATTTTCCAATACCGCAATTATTTTATTCATACATATATTCATGTACCATTTATACTGCATTTATATGAATGTTTGTGTATGTATAAATTGTTATTAAAATGGGTAAATAAAGAGGTCGAAGAATATATATATATATAAATTGGAAACTTTATTTACAAACGTTCCAGTGAACCGACGATGCAAAAGTGAGCTTATATGAATTTCTGAATTATAAATTGTTTGGTGCATGAGATTTTGGTAGCGCCTGTTGTTGCGAAAAACGACAAAATACAACAACGGCTGTAGAAATTAATATAAATTTAATTTATTTTTCATTTTAAATGTAGGAAAATTTGTTATCATGTATCTCTTGAATAGCTTATATTATTTTATCAACCCTCAAATGTTTTTTTTTTTTTTTTTAGATTATTTATTTGTATTATACAAAGTAATTCTATGTATATTATTTTATGCGAAATGCATTGTTGCACATATTGTAATTTCAACTATCTTTTTGTATATATATATATATATATATATGTATTCATTTCATTTACTTATTATATATAAAATATGTATATCTCAATTTAACCCACTTCTAAATGTTCATCTATTTCAATATTAATTTTCACGAGAAATATTTAGTAAGCTTTTTCATTTAAATATAATATTAACATTGATATTTTTTTTAATTAAAAATAATATAAACTTTGTATATTATATACTGTTTTGTTTTTATATATATATTTTTTTAATTTAATTTAATTTTATTTATAGGTAAAATTTTATTTTGTTGCAATATCCAATTAAAGTAGGACAATTTTAATTGAATTGATAATTAACTGTATTTTATATATAAAATTGAACTTTCTAGTCACGTTTGAAAATTTTAAACTTTTAAAATATATATCATGAAATTCATTGAAAGTTTTTGTTGCTATATATTTATTTTTTTTTTTTTTTATGCATTTGTGAGTGTTCATTTAAAGTTTACAAAGTATATATAGTTTGACAGTATGGACTATTAGAAATAATTAAGACAAAAGGGTGTAAATATCACATAGTTATATAAAAAAATAAATAAATAAATAAAAATAAAAAAAAAAAAAGCTAGATGAGAAAATAGATGCACATATAGTGTTGAGACTTTGAAATAGAAGCCACAATTGAGATTGCCTAGATAAATTTCACTTTAGCTTGCCTCTGGCATTTTCAAATGTCTAAGAAAATCCCCTTCATGACACTATGTACAATCTGAACCAGCCATTTTCCAATTTTATATATATATATCTTGGCAACAACCCTCTTTTGATGCAGTAAATACAAAACGACACTTGATATAGTTTTCCCACATTTTGCAAAACCAGATTATACTTTTTCTCTTATAAACTCTCTTGAAAATCTCAATTTTCAAAATCATCAATTTTACTATTATCAGCAAAAATTTGATAAACAATATATTGCACATTCAGCTAAATATAATTGTGTCATGAATTTTATTATTTATAAATGATTTTTTTTTATTTGTTATTTGTCGTTTGATAAACTATTTGACAATCAAAAACATATGTCAATTGATCAAGTGTTTAATCAATGATGTATGCACATGAATAAATTCATGAATTTAAATATAAACAAAATAAAAAACAAGAAACTCATGAGTTTGATAAAACTATTTTACTGACATATGCAGATACATCACATAAACAACAACATGTACCAAAAGTACCTACTAGTTATACCAAAAGTTTTATATATATGTACATGTAATTGTGTTTATTTTTATTATTTACATTCTCTTTTAGTTTTATTATAAAATGCATATATAAACATGAGAAAATTGCATAGTCTCTTGCATTCTATGAATATGGATTTACAATAAACCATTGGTATAATATTACCATGTATCATTATTATTAAAAATAAAATTAAAAAAAAAAATTTATTTAAATTTAGTTGATGTGTCAATTTATTTATTTTTACATTGTAATTTTATATATACATATAAAATAACTTTAAATATATAATTAAATTTTTAAAATGTAAAAATAAAAAAAAATAAATAAATTTTGTAAATTTTAAATTAATTAAAATCACATGAGACAGTTAATTGTTTATGGCTTCGTGTAAATTCAATTTTAACTTTATTACTTTTTATTTTTTTATTTTAAAAATTTCTTTACATTCAACAAGTTTTATATGTATGGTAAATAATTAACAAAGTACATAAAATAAAAAATAAAAAAAATTCTTTTGATTGAATACTGAAAAAGTGATTGAAATTTTATAATCTTTTAGTTGTAAAATAAAATTTTAAAATTTTAATTTGAAAAAAAAAAATTATTTAATCAGCACAAAGTAAAGTGACAATACATTCAAATTCAATTTGATTAAATAAAAAATATTATTAAAAATAAAATGTAATAACATAAATTTATATCAAAGAAAATTGATATATTTTTTTTAATAAATCAATAAACAATAATTCAATTGTAAAATAATAATTTAATTATAATAAAATTTCCTTTGAGCAATTTTTTTTTAAATTAATTGAAAAATAGTTGATGTAATTTTATTTCCACGAACAATATCATGACTCTATAAATTGAATTTAATTTAAAAAAAAAATTATAAAAAATTTTAACAAATTTGAAGAATGGTATGTTCAATTTAATATAAAGCATTCAAATTTTCATTTGATTATTTTAATTTTATATAAAATTGTAAATATTTCAAGTATTTTAAAAAAGTTTTTCAATACTTTGTTGATACATGACAATATTATATATGAAATTGCGAGACCAGCAATCTTTTATGGGTGGATACAGTTGAAGGGTACTTTTTGAAGATGGACTGGACAAAAAGCAAAAAAAAAAAAAATATATATATATATATATCCAATAAAATATAAAAAAAATAAACAGCAATACCTTTTGACACAATAGTTGAACGAGTTGAAAAAAGAGAGATGAAAAAAAATTAAATAATGTGAGGTTGCAGTAAATAAGTTGAGAGTAAAAAAAAAAAAAAAAAAATACAGAATGAACAGGACAGAATCGAGGGATATAAAAGGCTTGATGGAATAGATTTTTCTAAAACTTGGCTGTCTAAAAGATATTTGGTGTCCAACATTGCCATACAAATCAACTTGATAAGCATATACTTTTTCTTAAACTATATTGCCACAAATAAATTCTAAAATTCAACTTGATACTGATATACTAAACTTATATTTGTTATTTTTTTTTTATTTATAAAATTGTTTCTATATCGATTTCAATCTTCAAAATCCTTTTAAATGTACTAAAAGACAAATTGTCGTTATAAAAATTGACAAACAAAATAAATAAAAAAGAAAAAAAAGGGCATACAGTGAAATTCAGTTTTACTCTTGAGACCTCGATTTGTTTTATAAATTGTCTTTTTTTGAGGGTTCAAAAAAAGAAGAAAAAAAAAAATATATATATATATAAATAATATACAAGAGTTATTTCAAGTAGTACGTTTACGTTTTATATAAATTTTTAAAAAGTTTACCAGAAAAAAAAAAAAAAAAAAATACAACATAATCAAATTTTGTCTGTGGTGTAAAGTTAATAATTGTTTAATTTTCAAACGACCCAGTGGAGTACTTGTATTATGTTATATTTCTTTATGTAACTATTTCTCGCTTTTATAAAAATTTTAACCCTCATTTATACTTGAAATAATCAAGCTTTCAACCCTTTTCGTTTTGGCAAAATTTCTGCACTTTTATCTAACTCGAGAATAACACAAGTGTCCCTCAAGTACAGTGGTTGCTTTTAACAAGTTGATTTTGTTATTATTATATTTTGTTCTTTTCAAGTTGATAAAAAAGATATATTCATTGTGTTTTTTTAGTCACATAATAGTCTTTTTTTTTTTTTTTTTTTTAATTTGTGTTTCGTGTTTAATTGAAATTTATCTGATTTTGTAACTATTCTAAAATCACAAGCATTGTGTTTGTTTTATACGTAATCGATATGTTTAAACTAAAAAGTACCAATGAATCGCGTGAGTACAATTTTTTTTAGCGTGTTTAAAAGTTTAGTTGAAATTTTCAACAAAATAGGGCTGACCAACAAGACCAGCTGTCCAATTCTGAATGAAGAATTGCCATTTTTATCACGATAAATTTAATGATTTCTAAAATGCTTTGGAGCATTTTTAAAAAACACCCTCGGTTAAAATTCATTCTACATTGTTTTTTTTTTTTAAAGCTTTCACATTTTTTTTTTATTTATTTTTTATCTATACACCGTAGTTGTCAAATCGTTTGTCTCTCCCTCATACTGTCACTCTTATTTTACCACACTGGTATACCATCCGGAAGTTAAAAAAATGCCCAAATCGGAATAAAAATCTTTCAACCGGAAATAACAGGAAATTGTTGAATAGTTTTTTAAAAAAAACCACAAATATCATTTTCTGTCACAAAAAAAAAAAATATGTATATTCTTTTTTTAAATGTATTTTTTCATAACAAATTGAATGAAATAAAAAATAAAAAAGTTTTTTTTATTTTTCGAGCAGTTAATAGTTTAATACTTTTTTTTTTATTCTATTGTAATTTTATTGTAGTAAAATGAAAAATATAAAACTTTGTAAATAATTTTTTTCTATACAATATATATAAAATGATAAAAATAAAAAAAAATATATAAATAATCGACTGTATATATTTTTGTAAAAATATTTTTTTTCATATTTTATTTGTTAAAGCAAGTGATGCATCAAGCAGAGAAAAATTGTTGGTATATCTTTTGAAATTTACAAGATGTCAAAAAGAAAAATATAAAAAAATAAAATATTTATATAAAAATTTCCATTTTTTTTTTTTATATCACGTGCAATTTACTACATAGACGCCGTTGATTTTATTTTGTTCTTTTGTGTGACCAAACGTTTGAGTTTCATTCACATCATTGGACAGAAGGGTCAGTTGAATTGAAAAATATATTTTTTATAGTTATACATATATTTTATAGTAACAAGAAAAAATATAAAAATAAATGATAATAATAAAAATAAAAATAATACAAAAACGATAAGTTTTTTTTATTTTTATTTTCTTATTTTTTACGGTGCTTTGCATAATTTTAATACAAATATCTTCCGCCTTATCAGCATGTGAAAATAAGGGGATGAAAATTTGATTGAAGAGCCAGTCGTGCTATTCTCACGACTTTTTCATAAATATATGGTTACAAAAGCACAGTTACGTTAACCCTCTGACCTTATTTTTATTATTTTTCTTAAAAAAAAAAAAAAAAGTTTTTTAAAAAAATGAAACATTGCAATTTTACTTTTTTTGATATTTATATTTTCTTTTTCAGTTGTAAATTTTTATCTCTTGTTTAGTCCTTTGTACTCGAAGCATTTATATTTTTTTATTTTTAATTTTCTTTGTTCTTATTGTTTAACCAAGTATCTTTTACGAAGAAAAATTTTCGCTTTGTATTCATGTAAACTTATCTTACGAATATATATATTAAAACTTTTAAGATAATTTTTGAATATTTAAAATAACCTGTTTTATATCTTGAACCATTAAAAAATATTTTTAAAGAATAATATAAATTTATGTATTTGATTTTACTTTTTTTAATTAAAAAAAAAATACTATTTGGATAAAATATTTATGAAAATAATTATGTTTTAATCTAAATGATTGATCAAACGATCAAAACATCATCAAGCAAATCCAACAAATCATTAAAATATGAAAAAAAAAAATAAAATAAATAATGATAAATTCTAATAAAAATATATTCAAAGTATTTTAATTTCCACTTTGTTGTATTGATAAAATTTTAATATTAAATGATGTGTAAATTATAAAAAATAAAGTGAATGAACTGAAGGGTTTTTACAAAGGATCAAAACAAATATATAGATTTTTTTTTTTCTAAGTACACATACGATGATAAATTTATATTTATATATAGTACGTTTCAGTGTGTCCTTTTGCTTATATAAATTTTTTTATAAATTTTCTTTTTTAGTAGGAGTTTCTTTCGTATATATTTTTTATATTATTTTTTTTTGTTCAGTGACTTCAACACAGAACCAAAGTCCAACTATTTTTCTCTATATTCTCAGAGCAGTATTTTACTTTGCAATTTATTCGTTTTTCTTCCATGTCTTTCGTTCACTGTACTACTGAATTTTTCTTCTTTATTTTTTTATACTTTTATTTTACTATTTTTATATCATGCGTCTAAGTCTTTTTTTTTTTTTTTGTGAGCTTTTTTTTTTTATTCCATTTCCTATACAACTCTTGCCATGTTTTCAGGGACGTTTGTGAAAATTCCAGGACTCGTTTTTCCTCTCGTATCATTTTTCATCCAGCATCCACACACACTCTAATGCATATTACATTTTTTTAGTTATTCTCAAAGCGTGACAAAGTATAGATGAAAAAAAATAAAATAAAAAAAAAAAAATATATATATATATACATATAAATTTATTGAGTAATAATAATAATTTTTTTATCTTTGATGTTTTTATATTGTTAGAAAATTTTGACGTTATTATTATTAATTTTAATATTAAACTTTTAAAACTATTAATTAATAGTTGAATTAAAAATTTAATAAACTTTAAATTTTATTAGTTTCATCATTTCATCATTTATAGTTTTTTAAAAAAAAAGTTGTGGTATTTGTCGTTGGCACATTGTTGAATTATTTAAAAATTTAAAAGAAAAATAATAAAAATAAAATTGTTTTTTTGATAATATGATTTTTTAAATTAAAAAAAAAAATCTTTTATCTATATATTTTCTTGGACTTACTACAACTATCAAGTAAAAAAATATAAAAAAATAAAAAAATAAAAAACCAGTGGTTTCAGATGCTTGACTTAGTGATCCCTTGTTTTTTAACCATGTGAATTTAAATTCTGCACCTTACTTCTTTTATATTTATTTTTTTACTCTTTTTTAAAAAATTTTTTTTCTTTATTTCTCCACAACTCTTTTATTATTTTTATTGTCATCCTGGTATAACTATGTCTGATGTCTTTATATAGTTGAAATTCTAACTACTGACAATTCACTGTCGTGAAAGTTAACGACCATTTCATCCCCATGCTAAGCTAACTTTTAATGTTTTTCTTTCTTTTGTATAAATAAAAAAATTTTTTTTTATATGTATAAAAGTCAGTTTGAAATAATATATTACATTTATATATTTATGTGACAATATGATGTAATGTATTTTGCACAATTAGACTCTCTATTAGTATTAATAAATCAAATAAAAGAAAAATTATTTAGAAAAAAATATCTAAAGAAAGTATTAATACTTTTTGACTATTTTTCCATTAAAAAAATTATTATAAATAAACAATGACATTTATATAAAAAGCTCCACAAATTTATTTGTCGAAATTTAATCCTGGGATTTTTGAAAAAAAAAGCTCTAAATTTATGAGACAATGTTTTAATTTGTAAATACAAAACTAATGGTTAATTAAAGGGTTGAAAATTTTATTTTATTTTCTATTTATTTCTACAATTTTGTATAGTTATAATTGAATTTTTTTTTTGAACTTGTTTCAATTCAATTTGAGAAAAGCTATATAAAAATAAATATAAAAAATTGTTTATAGTGTTTTGTATTACTTAACTTTCCCCTAAATAATTTTATTTATTTTTTGTTTTTGTTTTTGTATATTTATGATTAAATATTTGTGAGAGTAAAATATTATTTAGTATTTGACAATAGCTGAGGAAATTGCATCCGTTGTATATATATATATATATATGTATGGTAAATATAAATAGAGATGAGTATAGTACGGAAATACAGTTGGTACCATGAGTTGTTGTTGTTGAAGTAACATTTCAAGTCCAACACAAGATGAGAAGGACTTTAAAACTTGTCGAAATATATATATTATTCATATGTATGTACATGACTATGTTTTGTATATTTGTATGTTTGGATATGTCAGAAATTGAGAGTAGTTTTAGGGGTTGAAAATAAAATAAGTTGAAGATGATTTCAAGTGAGTTTGTACCAATGTGGCAAAAGCACCAAAGAAATGAAAACCTTGATAAATTTACATTTGATAGTACAGTAACATTTGTAATACCTAGTACTTTGAATTTTCTTGAAAAAATAAAATTTAAAATAAAAAAAAAAAAAAAAAATAGCAATGAAACTTGAATTAAAATAATAAAAATCCAAACACATATACAAATTTTATTCTTTGAAAACATTCATTTACATTGAAGATGTTTAACCCTGAGGCAGTCAGTTAAACTGAATAATTTAGTTGAAATTTTGGAAAGTTTTCAAAGACATACTTGACTGTCTTTTCTTATACAAATACATACTATCATGATTTGTTAAACGTAAATTTTTTAAAAAAATATAATTTTTAATATTTTTTTTGGGTAAATTGTAAAATTTATTTTTAATAATATGTCAAATTTAAATATATTTTTTAATTTTATTTTAATATTCAAAGTAATTTATTTTTTAAAGTTGTTTTTTTTTTCAAATTTATTTGATAATTTTTTCATTAAAAAATATTTATTTATAACTAAATTATATTTTTAAATTTTATATAATATTTTTCATTATAAAATTTTTATTTTATTCACACCCATTTTGATATTTCATTATTTAAAATTTATGTTCTCACTAGACTGAATATGTCTGATCTATTACGTACCATATCACTCGTATGTACACATTGTCCTTGTTCACTTCTATTATCTTTACAGAGTGATTCATTACCATGTTAGCGACTGGGATAATTAAT